>ML794073.1:363228-388962 GCA_009831015.1 Picea engelmannii
TTGTGGCTTGACGGGTTGCTTGTGTGGAGTTGGGTATATCTCAGCTGTATGGGAGTGGTAGCTCCGCCTGTTGAGGCAGGCTGAGACGCTATTTTATTTCTGGTGCTTGTGTGGCCCCTTTGCGGCTCGGGGGGCTAAGGGGGGAGAAGAGTACCCCTAGCGTTTGGTTGGGAGGTACCGGTGAGCTTTCTTGGGTCGGCAAGCAGAAGCGGCACGGAGCGAGGGGAGCGGCACAGCACGAGGGTCGTCTCCGAAGCGGGCGTGTGGCCAAGGTATGATTTTTATTTGGTAAGGTAAAAAGCGTTTTATATTCGGCAAATCATTGTTATTAGTGATAATATCATGAGATTGTTTGGCATTATATTTGAAATCTCGTTCCGCAATGATATGTAGAGTTGTTTATATTTTGATCATGTGTCACCTTAGTGCATTAGGTGATGTTGTTAATATCTTATTTGTTAAAAAGAAAAGAAAAAGAAAAAAATTTCCTATTGTACTTCGCTATTCGTAGACGTAACGAAGGGGTCATTACAATATTCCCTTACACCAATTAATCACCTTCCCCCTTACTAGTTTACTAGTTGAGTTTAATTTAGAAAGTTCTTAAATGCTAGATACCTTACCTAGTTAGTCTTTCTTCTTTTTCTTTATGTTTCCCTTTCTTTTTATGTTTCCCACTTTTTCCTAGTTTCCTAATTCTTTTAAATTTCCCTCTTTCCCTTTTCATTTAAACTCAATTTGGAAAGTGTAGAAAATTACATTTTTCCCCTTTTTCTTTTTAATTAATAAATTTTTAATTAGCATATGTAACACAACAATTATCTCCCCTTTTTCCCCCTTTTTAAATTTTATCCCCCCAAAAGATTTTTTTATAAATTAATTGAAACCCTTACCCCCTTCTCGTCACATGATTAATGATGATTATTATTTTTGTTTGTTTATTGTTTATTGTTTATTTTTATATAAATATCAAAAAAACTATCACAAGTATCACTTACCTAGATTTTAATTTTCGAGGTTGGGCGATGTTTTTTTTGGGGAAATTGTTTTTAAATATTTCTTATAACGCTATTTGTTCTAAGGCCATCTAGGTTTATTAATTTATTAATTAAAAATGCAACGTTCCCTTCAGGATGAACTAGGTGCTCCAAGGGTTCCACTTGCCTCATTTTGTTTCCCTTGCGTGACATGCCCTTTAGGATGCACTACGTGCTCCAAGGGTGCCAGTCGCCTCTTTCCGTTTTTCTTGCACAATGTTCCCTTCAGGATGCACTCTATGCTCCAAGGGTTCCACTCGCCTCTTGATTGACTCGGTAGACATAAAAAAACCCTGGAGTCAATAATTCACCAGGTGATCTTGTGGGAGACTAAGGGCCTCTAAGGAATAAGGCCCTTGCCTTATTTTTCGTCCCTTAGAATCATCGTGAGTGATTTTCATAGTCTGCCCTCACGGCATCGTGGGTCTTCTCGAACTAGGTAGTCGTTAACCTACAGTTCGAGCCACAACGGGAGTGCTAGTAGGTTGTGACAGGGATGTTGTCCACACCTCTCCCTCAACATCTCTCGTAGTCATGTGTGAGCCCTTTACTCCACATGTGAGTCTGGTCAACAATATATCATCAACCTGCATCATCAATGAATCATGTCAGAAATAATATCCATAATCATATCATCTAATCAGATGCACAAATGTCATATATACAACAATCAAACCCCAATAGTCCACGCCCTGACTCAATCCAAAGTCCAAGGGATTTCATCTATGCCTTTGCATCCTTGTGGTCCAAAATCCTGCACACTCAGGAAAACCGAGTCAATAGCACTTGTCTATGTCAATACATCAAAATAAGAAGCCATCAATCCATAATGCCTCATAATCATAATCAAATTCCCAATAGTATAATAATCTGGATCACTTGCAAGCAAGTGTCCTCAAAGAATAAGTTCGCACAGTGTGCACAAGAGTGAGATGTTACATCTTATAAAATATTAAGAGCAGTATATTATTGGCCAAGATTCTTCATTGATGTAAATGAAAGGGTCATAGATTGTAAACCTTGGCAACTTTTTTCTAGAAAACAAAATCTCCCTGCCTTATCTTTAGTTCCTATCAAAGTTGAATCTCCTTTCCAAGAATGGGGCCTAGACTTCATTGGAGAGATTTATCCACAATCAAGTGCCCACCACAGATGGATTTTAACTGCTAATGATTATTTTTCTAAATGGGTAGAAGCTATTCCAACTCGAAATGCTACAAATTCAGTAGTAATAAATTTTTTGGAATAGAACATTCTTGCAATATTTGGTTGTCTGAGGAAAATAATTACAGATAATACACAAGATTTCAAGTCCATTTCTATGATAATTTTTTGTCAAAAATATAATATCATTTTGGGTCATTCTGTAACATACCACATTGATGCGGGCATAGGTGAAGCCGATTTTTTTTTTTTTTTTGAAGAATTAAGGGCATGAAGGCAACGACAACACAAGTTTGACCACACCCTAGACAATGAATAGAGGCACACAACCCAGGTAACAGGAAACTACGACATCGTGCATAGACACAAGGGCAACCAGGACGACTACCCACCTGACTCAACACGACCATGCCTACAAGCTAAGGGAAAACATCCCCATCTCGAAATCATGGCCTAGATGAGAAAAGACTAGAACCTCAAGGTGCACGGACCTAACACCTGAAGGTGTTCGACCCTTGCGCCAAAATCAACTCACACACTCGACAACAAGCACATCAAGGCACCTACTCCGACCAAGATCTCATTGGCCACTATCCCCCTAGGGCACGCCATGATCCCCTCATCAGGAAGCATGCCATTCCCAGGTGATATATGCGTCAATAACCTTGGTGCAACACATCCTATCTAGACCAAGGGATCTAGATAAATCCGACGCGCTAGGAACCGAATACAGAGAAGAAACCACACCCATACCCAACAATAGGTTGAGGAAGCGCCAAAACGAAGACAAGGGATGACGCAAGCCAAAATTACGACATCATCCACGACCCAACCAATACCCCAGTCTAACTAGTCAATGATTACAATCTATTTTAACACGAGTTTCCATTCTAGATGGGGCACATCTAAGTTACAACTAGTCATTAACTTAAATAACAACATTAACAATCTTAAGGTAGAGTGATATCATTATAACGCTTATGAACAATTAAATCTCAACATGTAGTCTAGTTATACTGACCGAACTAACAATGCTAGCTATCTACTATCATTGAGAAGGAAATTGCTTATTATTAACATCGTTGTAGCATTTTATCAAGGCAAATAACATAGCAGTTATGTAGCAATTAATATAGCAGTTAACAAGGAAATTAACATAATGAATAACATAACAATTAATTTAGCAATAACAAGATAGTTTACATGACTGTTGTCATAACAAGTAATATAGCACTAACAAGGAATTTAACGTGTTAGTTAACATGCAATTGATATATCAGTAACAAGACAATTCACATGACTGTTAACATAACAATTAATAGAACAATAACAAAGCGATTTACCTAAATGTTAACCATTTAACTTGTTGTGGCATTTAATTAATAAGAATGAATCTGTTGACCATTAACATTGCTGTAGCAATTGTTCTGGCTATTAATAAGGTAAGTAATATAGAATTTAGTATTGCACTTAACATGGTGATTAACAGAAAAGGAAACGAACGACCATTAACCTTGCAGTAGCAATTGTTCTGGCGTTTAATATGACTAACACATAACAATGAATCTAGAAATAACAAGGCAATTAATGGACCCAAGACATCGTTGTAGCCATTATTTTTGTTTCTAGGTTAAAGGGGCAGTCAACAATTGAGGCAAACTCGAGGCCTTTCAACCGCAAATGCAACCCACAATTGGTGGCGAATTCGGGGTGGATAATAGGAAAAACAATCATCTAAATCATGTCAATTTCATGGTCAATTAAGGCGGCAACACAGTCAGTTTATAATTATCAAAAACGTGGTCATTCCAGCAAGTAAAGTTATGATTTAAATGGCTAAATCGTGGGTGATTTCTACAACAACACAGTCAACTTCTGATTATCAAAAATGTGGTCATTCCAGCAAGTAAAGTTATGATTTAAATGAATAAAATCGTGGGTGATTTCTACAGCGATAGTCAACTTCTAATTATAAAAAACGTGGTCATTCCAGCAAGTAAAGTTATGATTTAAATGGCTAAAATCATGGGTGATTTCTACAACAACACAGTCAAATTCTAATTATCAAAAACATGGTCATTCTAGCAAGTAAAGTTATGATTTAAATGGCTGAAATCATGGGTGATTTCTACAACAACACAGTGAACTTCTAATTATAAAAAACATGGTCATTCCAGCAAGTAAAGTTATGATTTAAATGGCTAAAATCGTGGGTGATTTCTACAGAAACACAGTCAAGTTTTCAAGCAAAAATCATGGGCGTTAACAACCACTCAACAAACAGTAAGGAGCAATTTTGTGGGTGGTCAAGTCTGGTAATAAAAACATGTGTAATAAAATTGTGATGGTATAACAGTGGTAACTGTGCAGAGATAAAAATCCATGACAGTCAAATCGTGGAAAAAAAATGAGTATTAAAATCGTGGAAATTAAATTCGTGGTAACAACAGGAAACACAGACAGTGATAAACATTTTCAGACGCCTGGGATACCAATACAAAATGAAAACATGAATCAATTTGTTTTTCCATTACCCGAATACCCATACAAAATGCAGACATGAATCAATTTGTTTTTCCATCGCCAGAATACCAATACAAAATATAGGCATGAATCAATTCATTTTTCCATTTCCAGAATACCAATACAAAATGCAGACATGAATCAATCCATGCTTCCATTATTAGAATACCAATACAAAATGTAGACATGAATCAATTTGTTTTTCCATTACCAGAATACCAATACAAAATGCAGACATGAATCAATTTGTTTTTCCATTGCCAGAATACCCATACAAAATGCAGACAACAGTAAGAGAACTGAAAGGATCCAATCATCCAAGGACAACAACGAAGGTGTATGGATGATAGGTTCGTCCTTCGCTCATCATCCTCTCATAGAAAGGAAGGGCGTTTAGATCCATAGTTCTATTAACACCAAAGCGACGACCATAGATCAGGCTCCTGGCCGACTGCTCAGGTGAGAACTGATGAGATAGGGATGATAGGCAAAACCACCACAATGGTCACAATCAAACACCACAAGGAGGTTAAGACATGCAGGGAAACGAAGGCCATGGGAGTCAATCAATCATCGAGCTAGGCTATGGAAGAAATCCAGTCATCAATCTAGACAATTAGTTTACTTACTCCATTAAACATACAGATCCAAGCATAAATCCGACAACAATCTACCATACAAAAATGAAGAGAGTGTATTGTTGCCTGATCACCCGCTCTGAGTGACGTCTCGCGCGCTCCGTGAAACTCCTGCTTGCCAACCAATGAGACTTCACCGGTACCTCCCAGCCAATGCTAGGGTTACTCTTCTTCCCCCTTATCCCCCCGAGATGCAAAGGGGCCACACACACTATCCAAATATTCATTTAGCTCCCATCTCGCCTCGCAAGGCCAAGCTACCACTCCTCACCGATCTGGGTATCCCAACTCCCACAAGCTAAGTCAGTCAAGTAGATATTTCTACAGTGTAACATTACGCAAATAGAAGAGATCCTTCATCCTTCTCCTCCCTTCATTATATAGAGTTTCCAAGTCCTTTGCCTTCCCAAAATCCCATTTAATTTAATGTTTAATAAATTAAATCCTAAAAGTCCTCCCCGTACAAGTGTCACCCATCCCCTTCATTCCTCCATAAATTAATTTCTTTAATTAATTAATTACCCCTATTTCCCTCACCCACCTAGAGTCACTCCTAGAATCGCTCCTAGGTGTCTCCAAAATCCCTTACATGTTTTAATGACTTTCCCCATTATTAATTTGCTAGTTCAGTTTAAAATTAGAAAGCTCTTAAATGCTAGATACCTTACTAAGTTTGACTTTCTTCTTTGTCCCTTTTCTTTTTATGTTTCCCTCTTTTCCTAGTTTTCTAAATATTTTAGATTTCCCTCTTTCCCCTTTTCATTTAGAACTCAAATTGGCAGGTGTAGAAATTAACCCTTTTTTTTTTTCCTTTTTCCTTTTTAATTAATAAATTTTAAATTATCATAAAATAATAAAACAATTATTTCCCTTTTTAAATTTTATCCTAACAGATTTTTATGAATCATTTAAATTGCTTACCCACTTCTTGTTACAAGATTCAACGAAGATTATAATTATTATTTATGTTTTTTTTTTTGTATATATATATATATATATATATATTAAAAAGATACAATTTTACCACTAGCATAATTGAGACCTAGACCTTAAATTTTTGTGTTGGGTAACATTTTATTAGGGAAATTGTTTTAAAAATTCTTATCACGTTATTTGTCCTAAGGCCATCTAGGTTCATTCATTTATCATTAACAATGCGATGTTCCCTTCAGGACACACTAGATGCTCCAAGGGTGCCACTTGCCTCATCTGTTCCCTTGCACGATGTGCCCTTCAAGACGCACCACATGCTCCAAGGGTGCCACTCGCTTCTTGACTGACTTGGTAGACATCAAAAACCCCTAGAGTCAATACTCTGCTAGGTGAACTTGTGGGAGACTAAAGGCCTCTAAGGAATAAGGCCCCCACCTTAGAATAATCGTGTCATCAATGAATCATGTCAAAATATATCCATATCATATCATCTAATCAAATGCACTAATATCAACTATAAAATGATCAAACCCCAATGGTACACTCCCCGACTCGATCCAGAGTCCAAGGGGTTCCATCAATTCCTCTGCATCCTCGAGGTCCAAGATCCTGCACACTCAGTGAAACCGAGTCAATAGCACCTATCTATGTCAATGTAGTAAAACAACAAGTCATCAACCCATAACGCTTCATAATCAAAATAAATGTTTTAATAACATAAAATCTGGATCACTTGTGAGCAAGTGTCCTCAAATAATAAGTTCCCTCAGTGCACAAGAGCAGGATGTTACATACACCCACTCTTTCTCTAAACTTCGCCCCGAAGTTTTATAGTAAAAATGTCGAAATAAAGTGTATCACAGTATCATAAGTATATCTATCAAACAAAAATGGAAACTGCTGACGCATATCATATGCGTCCTCCCAGGTCTCCGAGTGCGGACTATAGTTGTCCCACTGGACCTTGACCTGCTCTACCGTTCAACGTCGTAGCTATCGAATGCGATGATCCAAGATGCGGATTATCTCAGTCGTGAGCGCCCTCTCGTCTGATACCTACAAGGAATGCATGTCAATAACATGTGTAGGATCACTAATATAATGTCTCAAAGTAGATACATGAAAAAAATCGTGCATACGCCTCAAAGAATCAGGCAAGGCTAGTCGATAGGCCACAGGCCCCTTTCTCTCCACAATCTCGAAAGGTCCCACAAACCTAGGAGAGAGTTTAGCTCCTTTTCCAAACTTGATCGAACTCTTATGCGGTCTAACCCACAAGAAGACTCGATCGCCAACCTCGTAACTACGGTCGAGACGGTGCGCATCGACATAACTCTTTTATCGATCCTTCTCTTCTTTAATCATTTGTCTTATTGTTTGTGTTTGCTCTTCCATTTCTTGTATTTCTTCTGGTCCCACCAGGACCCTATCCTCAAGCCGATCCCAACTCAAGGGAGTCCGAAAAGATCACTTGTAAAGAAACTTGAAAGACACCATCTTAATGGTGCCTTGGTAACAATTTTTATAAGAAAATTCCACCAGTGGCAGGAATTCTTCCTAACGCTTTTGTTGGTCCATCATGTACATGCGCAACATCTCTTCCAAGGTCTGGTTCATTTGTTTGGTCTACCCATTAGTCTCTGGGTGGTACGCAATACTGAAGTTAAGTTGGGTTCCCAAGGCCTCTTGGAAACTTGTCCAAAATCGTCCAGTAAACATCGATCCTCGATCGGATATAATCCTCTTAGGCACGCCATGCAGCCTCACAATCTCACTGATGAAAACTCTAGCTATGTTGGGTGCCTGATATGTCATTCGCACAGGAATAAAGTGAGCACTCTTTGTCAACGTGTCTACTACTACGAAAATCAATTCATGTCTCCTTGCTACCAATGGCAATCCAACAATAAAATCCATCGAAATAACCTCCCATTTCGATTTCGGAATAGCGTATGGCTGTAGTAATCCTGTCGGATGTCTATGTTCAGCCTTCACTTGCTGACATTCTAAACATCGGGCCACATAGTTGACTATATCTACCTTCATTCCCTTCCATAAGAATAAGGGTTTAAGGTCTGCCCTCATCTTCATGACTCCCAGGTGAGCCATGTAAACTGCTCTATGAGCCTCACTTAGGATCAACATCCTCAACTCGTCATTCGGCGGTACATAAATCCAATTTTTAAACTTCAATAAACCATCGCTATTAAATGAAAATCCTTCAAATATTGGTACCATCATTGTGTTTTGTCCGATAAAACCCTCGACCTCTTTGTACCAGTCATCCTCACGCTGTAAAGTTAGAATATTTTCACGTAGATTCGTCTAAAGAGGCAGCACCAAAAAGATGCGTGGTCTCTGACTCAATGCATCTACCACTCGGTTCACTATTCCTTTTATGTAAGTAATCTCGAAGTCATACTCTCTCTTTGAGAACACCATCGCACCCTTCATCTGATCGAACAGATCATCAATCCTCGACAACAGATACCGATTCTTGATCGTGGCCTTGTTCAATTGACGGTAGTCAATGAAAATCCTAGATGACCCATCCTTATTTCGTATGAAAATAACAGGTGCACCCCATGGTGACACACTAGGACGTATCAGTCCCAGGCCCAACAATTCCTTCAGTTTCATTCTCAACTCTTGTAACTCTGGGGTCGACATTTGATAAGGCATTATGGTTATCGATTCAGTTCCTGGTTTTAGGTCTATAGTAAAATCCAATTCCCTCTCCGACGAAATCCTAGGTAACTCCTTCGTAAAGAGGTATGCAAACTCTCTCACCACCGGAAGGTGTTCTAAACCTTCTGCTATTCCCTTCTTGTTTAGCGCAAGGATCCCATAAAGATTACATTCCTTACGCATGCTCTTTCGAAGCTGCAAGGAAGAGATGAACTTCAAGGAAAATCCCTGGTTCTGACCTACAATCACACATCTCTGTCCCTCATCATCGACCAAGCTCAACCATTTTGTCTTGCAGTTGAGTATCGCCTCATGTGATTCCAACCATTCCATATCGATCACGACATCATAAGATCCTAATATTGTGATGTACAGTTTGGCCTTGGTGACAAACTCTCCCAGGTTAAGGATGCAGCCTGTAACCTTTCCTCCAACCTTTTGTTTAGCTCCCGAGGCCATCTATATGAAGCTAAACTCATCCTATTCGACTGCCTCTACCTTAATCCTTTTTAGCACTGCACTAGAGATGAAACTCTCGGTAGCACCGAGATCTATCAAAATACTAAGGGTCTGGTTAGCGATGGTACCTATTGTCTCGATCACAGTCGAATGATACTCTTCCAGGTGGTTATTCACCGCTACATGAATTCGATGGGCCTTGCCCAAATCTCCCATGGTAGTGGGTTCAGTTGATCCAAATGCTCTAGTCCTCTCCACAGGACAGTCACGCTGGTAATGTGTCTCCCCACATGTCGAACACCCCTTCTTTGGCCTAGTAGTCCTGGTACCCAAAGTAGAAGATGACGGCCCACCGGCCTGGAATCTTGGTCTGTTCTGTTGAACAGGCCTAAACTATTTATGTTGTGGTTGACGTTGCTACTGATGTTGTGGCCCCCCATAAGGTGTCCGCTGCTGAGTCATCAGTTGCCGATATGTAGTGAAGGTGGATCCCCTCTGGAAGCCACAATATCCTGGCGTATGTCTGGCTGGTGTCTGATGTTGTTGCGCACCAGATGACACCTGCCCTGTTGGTCTCGCTGGAGTTCTGGTCTGACCCCTGCTAATAAGCTCTTCCTATGCTATGAAGGCCTTCTGGACGGCATCATGCAAGGTTTGAGGCATCAAAATCCTAACCTTTTCACGTATGTTGTCGTTAAGGCCGAACACGAACCTGTTGACCTTAAGTTTCTTAGTGTTAAGATGCAGATCATACCGGAGCAACTCCATAAAATGGGCCTCGTACTCGGGCACTGTACGACCACCCTGTCATATGGCGTTGAACTCATTGAGATGACGCTCAATGAATTCCTCTGATAGGTACCTCTCTCAGAACTGTTCCTCGAACAGGTCTCATGACACATCTTCAACAACCATGTTCAGCTGCGGTAGTAGTGTCTTCCACCATAGAAGAGCGCTCCCCTTCAATTGAAAGATCGCCATGCAGACCTTCATGTTGGAGGTATAATTGCAAAGTGAAAAGAACATCGTCATATTAACCAACCATGCCTCAGCGGCTGCGCCATCCATGGCACCAAAGAACTCAGAAATTTGACCTTCTTGAGTTCACGGTGAATTCTACCAGTACTGACTGGAGTGCACGGTGGACCCTCAGGGAGTGCCAGCGCTTTGGCCTCATCTTTGTCAAAATGGCTTATCAGTGCTCTAGACATGTGCTAAAAATATCTCATCGTTCTGACCACATCACCAACTGCTATTTGCTCCTTCCCGACAACATGTTCATCTCCCTGGGGGTTAGATCCCTCAGGCGTGGCTGCTACTGGAGGCGTCACGCCTCCTCCCGTAGCACCCTGTTGTCTTCCTCTGAGACGTCCTCTAACCATGATTACCTGCACGAATACAAGTCAACTCAATTAGCAACATTATAATCAAATCATATCAATGAAATCCATAGCGATCCCAAGTCGCGGGTTGAAGCCCCTCTGATACCATATGTAACATACCACATTGATGTGGCCACGAGTGAAGAAATTTTTTGTTTTTTTTTTGAAGAATTAAGGGCACGAAGGAAATGACAACAAAAGTTTGACCACACCCTAGACAATGAACAGAAGCATGCAACCCAGGTAACAGGCAACTGCAACATCGTACATAGACACAAGGGAAACCAGGAAAACATGTGCATAATAACAAGGAGGACGACTATCCGCCCAACTCAACATGACCAAGCCTACAATCTAAGGGACAACATCCCCGTCCTGACATCACAACCTAGATGAACAAAGACTAGAACCTTAAGGCGTGTGGACGTAATGTCGGAAGGCATTTGACCCTTCCACCAAAAGTGATTTGCACACTCGACAACACGCACACCAAGGCATCTACTCCGGCCAAGATCTTGTTGGACACTATCCCCCCAGGGCGCGCCATGATCCCCTCATCAGGAAGCATGTCATTCCCAGGTGATAGATGCATCAATAACCTTGGCACAACACATCCTATCTAGACCAAGGGATCTCAATAAATCCAACGCGCTAGGAATAGAATACAGAGAAGAAACCACACCCATACTCCAACAACAGGTCGACGAAGCGTCGGAACGAAGACAAGGGATGATGCAAGCCAAAATTCTAACATCGTCCACGACCCAACCAATCCCCCAGTCTAACTAGTCAATGATTACAATCTATTTTAACATGAGTTACCATTCTAGATGGGGCACGTCTAAGTTACAACTAGTCATTAACTTAAATAACAATATTAACAATCTTAAGGTAGAGTGGTATCATTATAACGCTTATGAAAAATTAAATATCAACATTTAGTCTAGTTTTACTGACTGAACTAACAATCTTGGCTGTCTACTATCATTGAGAAGGAAACTGCTTATTATTAACATCGTTGTAGCATTTTATCAAGGCAAATAACATAGCAGTTATGTAGAAATTAATATAGCAGTTAACAAGGAAATTAACATAATGAATAACATAACAATTAATTTAGAAATAACAAGATAGTTTACATGACTGTTGTCATAACAAGTAATAGAGCACTAACAAGGCATTTAATGTGTTAGTTAACATGCAATTGATATATCTGTAACAAGGCAATTCACATGACTGTTAACATAACAATTAATAACACAATAACAAAGTGATTTACCTAACTGCTAGCCATTTAACTCGCTGTGGCATTTAATCAATAAAAATGAATATGTTGACCATTAACATTGTTGTAGCAATTTTTCTGGCTATTAATAAGGAAAGTAATATAGCATTTAGTATTACAATTAACATGGTGATTAAAAGAAAAGGAAACGACCGACCATTAAACTTGCAGTAGCAATTGTTCTGGTGTTTAATATGACTAACACATAACAATGAATCTAGAAATAAAAAGGATTTTAATGGACCTAAGACATCGTTGTAGCCATTATTTTCGTTTCCAGGTTAAAGGGGCAGTCACCAATTGAGGAAAACTCGAGGCCTTTCAACCGCAAACGCAACCCACAATTGGAGGTGAACTCGGGGTGGATAGTAGGAAAAATAGTCATCTAAATCATGGCAATTTCATGGTCAATTAAGGTGGAAACACAGTCAATTTATAATTATCAAAAACATGGTCATTCTAGCAAGTAAATTTATGATTTAAATGGCTAAATCGTGGGTGATTTCTACAACAACACAATCAACTTCTGATTATCAAAAACGTGGTCATTCCAGCAAGCAGAGTTATGATTTAAATGGCTAAAATCGTGGGTGATTTCTACAGCAACACAGTCAAATTTTAATTATAAAAAACGTGGTCATTCTAGCAAGTAAAGTTATGGTTTAAATGGCTAAAATCGTGGGTGATTTCTACAGCAACACAGTCAACTTCTAATTATAAAAAACGTGGTCATTCCAACAAGTAAAGTTATTATTTAAATGGCTAAAATCGTGGGTGATTTATACAGCAACAGAGTCAACTTATAATTATCAAAAACGTGGTCATTCCAGCAAGTAAAGTTATGATTTAAATGGCTAAAATCGTGTGTGATTTCTATAGCAACACAGTCAAATTTTCAAGAAAAAATCGTGGGTGTTAACAGCCACTCAGCGAACGGTTGGGAGAAATTTCGTGGGTGGTAAAGTTTGGTAATAAAAACCTGTGTAATAAAATAGTGATGGTATAACAGTGGTAACCATGCAGAAATAAAAATCTGTGATAGACAAATCGTGGGAAAAAAAATGAGAATTAAAATCGTGGAAATTAAATTCGTGGTAACAACAGGAAACACAAATAGTGATAAATGTTTTCAAACGCCCGAGATACCAATACAAAATGTAGACAAGAATCAATTTGTTTTTCCATTTCCCGAATACCCATACAAAATGAAGACATGAATCAATTCGTTTTTCCATTGCCAGAATACCAATACAAAATACAAACACGAATCAATTCGTTTTTCCATTGCCATAATACCAATACAAAATGCAGACATGAATCAATCCATGTTTCCATTTCTAGAATACCAATATAAAATGCAGATATGAATCAATTCATTTTTCCATTGCCAGAATACCAATACAAAATGCAAACATGAATCAATTCGTTTTTCCATTGACAGAATACCAATACAAAATGCATACAACAGTAAGAGAACCAAAAGGATCCAATTAGCCAAGGACAACAACGGAGGTAGACGGCTGATAGGTTCGTCCTTCACTCATCATCCTCGCACAGAAAGGTAGGGCATTGAGATCCATAGGTCTATTAATGCCGAAGCGACGACCGTAGATCAGGCTCCTGGTCGACTGGCCAGGCAAGGACTGATGAGCTAGGGATGATAGGAAAAACCACCACAATGGTCACAATCAAACACCACAAGGAGATCAAGACATGCGGGGAAATGAACGCCATGGGATTCAATCAATCATCGAGCTAGGCTATGGAAGAAATCAAGTCATCAATCTAGACAATCAGTTTACTTACTCCATTAAACTTGCAGATCCAAGCATAAATCCTACAAAAATCTACCATACAAAAATGAAGAAAGCGTATCGTTGCCTGATCGCCCGCTCTGAGTGACGTCACACACACTCTGTGCAACTCCCTCTTTCCGACCGGTGATACTTCATCGGTACCTCCCATCCAATTCTAGGGGTACTCTTCTTCCCCCTTAGTCCCCCAAGCCGCAAAGGGTCCACACACACTATCCATAGATTCATCTAGCTCCCAGCTTGCCTCGCAAGGCCAAGCTAGCACTCCTCACCGAGCTGGGTATCCCAACTCCCACAAGCTAAGTCATTCAAGTAGAGATTTTTGCAGCGTAACGTTATGAAAACAAAAGAGATCCTTCATCCTTCTCCTCCCTCCATTATATAGAGTTTCCAAGTCCTTTATCTTCCCAAAATCCCATTTAATTTAATGTTTAATAAATTAAATCCTAAAAATCCTCCCCGTACAAGTGTCACCCATCCCCTTCATTCCTCCATAAATTAATTTCTTTAATTAATTAATTACCCCTATTTCCCTCACCCACCTAGAGTCACTCCTAGAATCGCTCCTAGGTGTCTCCAAAATCCCTTACAGGTTTTAATGACTTTCCCCATTATTAATTTGCTAGTTCAGTTTAAAATTAGAAAGCTCTTAAATGCTAGATTCCTTACTAAGTTTGACTTTCTTCTTTTTCCCTTTTCTTTTTATGTTTCCCTCTTTTCCTAGTTTCCTAAATATTTTAGATTTCCCTCTTTCCCCTTTTTATTTAGAACTCAAATTGGCAGGTGTAGAAATTAACCCTTTTTTTTTTCTTTTTCCTTTTTAATTAATAAATTTTAAATTATCATAAAATAATAAAACAATTATTTCCCTTTTTAAATTTTATCCTAACAATTCTTTATGAAACATTTAAATTTCTTACCCCCTTCTTGTTACAAGATTTAACGAAGATTATAATTATTATTTATGTTGTTTTTATTTTTATTTTGTATATATATATATATATATATATATATATATATATATATATATATATTAAAAATATCAAATTTTACCACTAGCATGATTTAGACCTAGACCTTAAATTTTCGTGTTGGGCGACATTTTAGTAGGGAAATTGTTTTAAAAATTCTTATCACGTTTTTCATCCTAAGGCCATCTAGGTTCATTCATTTATCATTAACAACGCGACATGCCCTTCAGGACGCACTAGGTGCTCCAAGGGTGCCACTCGCCTCATATATTCACTTGCGCGACGTGCCCTTCAAGACGCACCACGTGCTCCAAGGGTGCCACTTGCCTCTTTCCATTTTTCTTCCGTGACATGCCCTTCAGGACACACCACGTGCTCCAAGGGTTCCACTCACCTATTGAATAACTTGGTAGACATCAAAAACCCTTGGAGTCAATACTCGGCCAAGTGAACTTGTGGGAGACTAAGGAACTCTAAGGAATAAGGCCCCTGCCTTATTGCGTGCCCCTTAGAATCATTGTGAGTGACTTTCACAGTCTTCCCTCACGACATCATGGGTCCTCTTGAACTAGGTAAACGTTAACCTACAGTTTGAGCCACGGCGGGAGTGCTAGTAGGCTGTGGTAGGGCTGTTGTCCACACCTCTCCCTCAACTTCTCTGGTAGTTGTGTGTGACCCCTTTACTCCACATGTGAGTCTGGTTGGCAAGTTATCGTCAGCCAATATCATCAATGAATCATGTCAAAATATATCCATATCATATCATCTAATCAGATGCACTAATATCACCTATAAAACAATCAAACCCCAATGGTACACTCCCCGACTCGATCCAGAGTCCAAGGGGTTCCATCAATGCCTCTGCATCCTCGAGGTCCAAGATCCTGCACACTCAATGAAATCGAGTCAATAGCACTTGTCTATGTTAATACAGTAAAACAACAAGTCATCAACCCATAACGCCTCATAATCAAAATAAATTTTTTAATAACATAAAATCTGGATCACTTGTGAGCAAGTGTCCTCAAAGAATAAGTTCGCTCAGTGTGCAAGAGCGGGATGTTACACTACAACTTATTATCCTCAAGGAAATGGGTTGGTAGAATCATCTAATAAAAGTTTAATGAGGATAATTAAGAAAATTTTGGCAAAAAATAAGAAATCTTAGCATATACATTTCAAATACGCTCTATGGGTGAAAAAAATTGGCACCAAGAAATCAATAGGTATGTCTGATTTCCAAATATTTTATGGTACATATGTTATTATTCCTATTAATCTTGTTATTCCTGTGATGAAACTATAGGAGGATACTAATGAAGAACCAAACGATTTGACTAGAAGAATGAAGAAAATAATTGAAGTGCAACAGAACATGAGAGAAGTTGATGAAAAACTTCAAAAATACCAAGACAATATGAAGGCCATCTTTTTTAAGAAAGACAAAGACAAAGAATTTCTTCCTAGAGATTTGGTCCTGAAGTGGGAGGCTAGAAAATAAGACGTTGGGAAACATGGAAAATTTGACCATTTTTGGTTTGGTCCTTTCAAAATTGCAACAATTGAAGGGAGAAACTTCTCTCTCGAAAATTTAAATGGAGAGATTCTTGAGGCCCATATGAATGGGAGATATTTGAAACATTTTTTGCAACAGTTTAGATTTTAGTTTTTAGTTTTATTTTTCATTGTACATATTGGTTTGGATTGGATTTACATTGGCATTTTAATTTCTGTCTCTTTTTTATTTGATTTAGGTTAAAAAAATATTTTATTATTTTTGAGTGCTAAAATTTCTGTAAATATCTTTCAAGGAAATAATTTTTTTTTTTTTTAAATAAAAATAAAATTATAAAATTATAAAGGAAACAATTAATTTCAGAAAATAAATCATCTTTTATTTTTCACAAATTAAACTCACACTTTAGTTAATAAAACAATACTCCTCTTGACAAGAATAGATGAAAAATTTCATTAAGGGAGAATAGAGCCGTGAAAAAATTATAACAATTTTTTAATACAAAAGATACAGAAATTATAAGTTCAAAACTTGACATTCTTTACAGTAACTAGCTATCTCTTTGCATCTTTATCTTTCATAGTTTTGTCCAAATTTTGAAGCTACTAAAAAAAAACAAGTGAACATGGTAACTTATTAATGACTACTGATACAGATTATTTATTCTTTATGTTTTACTTCCATTGCTTCCATAGAATTGTCTAACTATTGAAATCCTACATTTTCTTGAAGGGACAATGGTTGAATTTATTCAAAGTTATGATGATCTGCTGGAGGTGAATGTTCTTTGAGAAAATGAGACGACGCTATAGAAACTTTGGACCCTACTGAGTCATCATGAATGTTCATTGGTGGTTTTTTCCTTCGTAATAGTCTCAACTGCGAGCGATGAGAGATTAAATTCACCGTGTTTTGACTCACAACTCTCATTATCATCACCAAATCCTCATGATGTCTCATTTCCTATGATTGGATCTGATGGTGAAGCTAAAAATTCGAACCTTGGATCTCTTGAATTGTTTCAGATTGTTCTCGAACCTTTTTCTGAAGAGTAAAAATGGCACAATAGAAACATTCACAATCATCAAGTTCACGACTCATGTTTTCCTTTCTTTTGGAATATATAGAATAAGGTGATGGATAGATACAATTCGTCTTTAAAACTTCAAAGAAAATAAGGTAAATATTTATTTCCTCTCTCCCTACTATTTCATTAAATATGAAAATTCTGGTTATAACAAATATGAGGGATAATTCCCACAAATTGAAAGATGGCTTCATCATTGATTGAAAATATTGGATAAGTGGTGAAGGGAGGATATGTAAATTCATTATTATTGGGTCTACGATCATCACTGGTACAAAACTGAATTGATAATTATAAGAAAAACTTAACGGTTGGAATATGGTTGCAGAATAAAGAAAAACATGAGTCTTATCCTGACAGAGAAGTTCGTGTGAATTACTTTCCGTTCATTTGAGATGATATGAACTTTTGATATATTTGTCACCTCTCACTCTATTATTATATACGAATAAAATTATCTTTATTATTCAATTATATTAATCTTTGTAGAAATGAAAAAACTTAGCCTATACTAAAAAATTAAAAGCATATTTTTTAAAACTAATTGAGAGAAGATTTTACATGTTTCTTGATTTTAATTGAAAAATGATGTCTAGGATAATCCTAGTAAATTTATCCCTAATATTATATTTCATATCACGACTTTGCTTAAGGTTCATCCCTGAAAACAAATAATTTTTCCCTAATATAATTTACCTATAGGTGAAGGTATACTTAAAATTGAAATAAAAGTAATCTCAGAGTATTCTTAAAACTGTAGACATAACAATTTTACATCGGATCATCAATGGATATCATAATGTGTATCCTAGATACATTGATTGCCCCCACTTCAAAGTGATAAAATCAAATACATATGGTGAAAGGAAATTCTCAAATTGATTGCCCCCATCTCAGCTAAATGAAATCTTGGTTTTGAAGTGGTGAAAGGAAATTCAATAAAGGGAGATATAGATAAATTTACTAGGGTACTGAACATGCCCTCTTGCAATGACACAATATCTATGATGTGTGTAAGGTTGCCTTACATATCTTTATAATATACTTTGTTATTTAGTTCTTTTTCGATAATATTTATATCCTGAACCAACTAGGATTCCTTAAGTAAACACATTTTACATCTTTATAACCTTGAGAGAAAATAGAGTCAGTTAAAATCTAACATTTTGGTTAAATTTACTTTGATTATCCTAAATAATTCTGGAATAAATGTTAAGAAAAGAAAACACTTATTATCCTGACTTGAAATCAATCACCAAATATGCTTTAAATTTTTAGATATGGTTATTTTTATCTCTTCTATATAAGATTAAAATTCTAAAAAGAAAGAAAACATTTAGATTAAAAAAAACAATAATGGCTCCATTTACCCAATTAAGGAACTTGGTATACTGTTCTTTTATGCCTCAGAAGGAGCCACAATCCCCAGATGGAGACTACATTAGAACATAAATAAAAATTTCGAATA
Source organism: Picea engelmannii (assembly GCA_009831015.1). Taxonomy (NCBI): domain Eukaryota; kingdom Viridiplantae; phylum Streptophyta; class Pinopsida; order Pinales; family Pinaceae; genus Picea; species Picea engelmannii. Next base: position 382,194 of record ML794073.1, read on the forward strand.
AAAATCAAATTTTTAAATTCCTTTTTGTTTTGTCTTTTTCAAATAAAGTTTCAAACTTTAGGCATATCATTTATTAAACTAAAATATTTTTCCTTAGATTTTTTATAGGAAGGATCAAACATCGGTCGTTAAAAAATTGACACTCATCTAGATCGATGGCTCTCGCAACTTCGGGTTTCTAGAATCACAAAATGTTTAATCAACAGACTAATTCGAATTTTACTTCAGGACTTCATGATTCACGAGTTATAGCTCAAATATCTAAAGTCATAAAAATCTTGAAGTCGCGAAGCTCCAAAATCCCAAAGCTCTGAATTTCCACAAATTGATTTAATTAATCAGTTGATGTGTCCTTTTCCACCTAACACTCTTTACATGTGGTGACATGTGGCACTCAGTTTGGGCACTCTTGGTCATATAATTCACATGATTTAAGGTGACATGTGTCACTCATATTTGCATGAAACATCATCAGAAGTGATGTCATCCTGCCACATCACTTCAGGATATTGTCCTCTGAAATATTAAGTCGTCAACAAAATCCAAACAACTCTGGAGCACTGAAGTGTTGAAACATCGAAATTATAATGCACTGAAGATTAAAGGGTAATACTTGTTTTAGTTGGCATAATTAATGGTAAGTAATAATTCCTTAAGATTGTCCTTCGGGATAAACTTTAAAAAAAATCAAATGATATCTCACGAAGCCATGAATTTTCAGAGTCCCATAGATCTGAAGAACTTAAAGTTAAAGAGAATAGAAATGGTGGTTAATTAGAACGAAAAAATCAATTGAAGGATGATTAATTGCTCCGTGAAATCGACCTTCCATAGATATTTAACATTTCTCATTCGAAACTCCTGAACTCTAAAGCGTCGAAATCACTTATCTTCATTAAATCATGATCATTAAAGGTATATTTAACGTGGTTAAGGTAAATTATTTGAAAATATTACGAACTTAAGGTATTAAATTTGGCATATTTGATATGATTACCTTGTCATTCGATTAATTGTAAAATTGATTTATGGTTTTTTCTTTCTATTCAATAAAAGGAATTTTGAAGTTCATACCATTTGTCTATTCTCCTTCAACACTTTTGTTATAGTAGTTGGGCTCATATATTTTTAATTTCTTACAGGAGGACTGATACTTGGAAATTATGGCGCATAAAACAGGAAAGAAGAAAGATCCATTTGCAGAAGACCCAAACCCAAATTCAGACATTTTTAAATACACTACTTCTCACCTGATAGATGTCATTAAATCATGGAAGTAGGTTTATGAAATCTTGGAACAGGAAAATTCCCTCCATTCAGATGAATCAAGTGGTGGAGAATATGAGTCAACCGTAAACAATCTAAGAGTGGTGGCTCGGTCAGAGCTTCAGAAAGTCAAAGTGCATCCAAAACTCTTTCCATATATAGATATGATATGTTGGGCCCTGGATTATGTTGATATTATGACCAGAACCATCTATAGTCATTAGTAGACCATTGTTGGCTCATTTCATCCCGAAGACATTCAAGTAATGTATAAGTTAACTTGCACCACCAAATATACTTATAATGCATCATTTATAATGAAGTTCGAGAATGATGAATGTGTGAGTTACGACATAATTGTCCATGACATAGTAAAAAATTGGTGGGGAAATGAAAATAAATTCAAAATTGATAGCCATGGAATATATTATATAGCCTCCTGTGATTCACATATTATGTATACTGCGATGATTATGTGTATAATGTTTGGAAAGAAAATACCTACACATTTTACTATAGATTGGGTTCCTATAATCTATGAAGTAGCAGAGGGTTATACTTTTGATTGGGAAAAAATGTTGTCGGATAAACTAGACAAACAAATAGAGGATTACATATCCTAGAAATAAAATGGAGAGCATGTTCCTTTATATATGTATGCATATATTATGGATGCAATATGTTTCAGAACCTAATTTCCTCTTATGAATTGGAGCTGGACTTAGACTGCCACCGAACCTACACACTTGTATCATTCCAAATTATGGGAGGAAAATGAAAAGGATTGTTTTTATGAGATTTTTCACAATATGGTCATTCCAATCCATGAAGCTATTTATGGTCAACCTCCTCCCAAAATTTCAGAACAAATTATTGGGAATTTGATTGCTATTGTAGACTGGTACATTGAAGAAAGTTTTTTTTATATTAGAGTATTTGGTTGTTTTGCATCTCCACATGCTCTACCTAGATTTCTACCAGAAAGACTTGTTTGCAGAGAAGTAGCCTATCAGACAGTGTCAACAGGAATCACTAAAGAACTAAAATTTGCACAGAAAAGGGTTTGGCCAACCTTTCCCATACAGGTTGGTATATTCTCATTATCATATTTTGGACATGCTAAGGTTGAAGCCTCAGCCTTAGATGATATCAAATTGGCTAACATTTAATTTAAGAGGCATGATACACATAGAGTGGTAGAAAATCATTTGGCTTAGTGTAACATGAAGAGATACATCCACAAAAATTCACCTTATGATGAAGTTTTCATAGGGGTTAGATCATATGATGAAGTTATATCTAGATTCCAAATCATTTTTGTAGAAGAATAATCAAGTTTTCTCAGCTTCTGAAAGAACAAAAGGATCAATTTACCTATGATATTGCAAGCACAACAAATTCTTAGTCCAACTTCACAACTACCATCATCAAATCCAAAGAAACATGAATTTCTTGAGGTCAAAACTAAATAAGTGGAAAAGACACTAGAAATATTTCCCAAGGATTCAATAATTACAGGGATATCCACACCCGGTAAAAATGATCAATAATTGTTATCATTGTTCGAAGATTTCATGAAACATGGGCATAAATTTCCTTAGTTATTGACAAACACTTAAACTACTATGAAATATGTCACAGAACAAGGGGAATCTAGTGCACTTACCACTCCCATACAATCCAACTCCCCTAGCAACAAGTTCTAATTTACCTAGTTCAGAGGTTATAAATATAGATGACCTAACACCTATTGAAACTGAAGAAATTCATTCATAATATTTATTCTTCAAAAAAAAAAGGGAAGCTATCATGCAAAGATAATATGAACAGAAAGGGGGTGTAATTACACAGAATTAAAGAATGATATATGATGGAGAGGGACATAGTGATCCTGAATTCACAAAGCAAGTAGCAGACTCACTAGGGGCATTTGCAACAACCAAATTACGGTCAGTGGATGAACTGAGAAAACAACTTGACCAGAAGAATACATTGATAAAAAAGTTGCATAATGATATGAAACAGATAGAAGTCATTGTCAAAGAAAAGCTCAATTCTGAAATAGATCAAGTCAAATAGGGTTTTGAGCAGCAGATCAATCAATTAGAGGATAAATTGAAGATAATTTTTCAAAATAATCACTTAAGTAATAATATGGTGTCAGAGAGAGAGATATTCATAAATCAATTGCAAGCTCGAATAGTCACAATTGAAAGCACAATAATTGATATTTATGCCTTCAAGAAACACACATTAGAAATAAATGAGGGATTGGAGATTGTTCAACAAAACTTCTATGAAATCTTGGATACTATCCAAACATATTATCAAGTAATCAATGGTTCATTATAGAATATTTATGACAAGGATGAGGAATGTATTATGGATAAATCCAAATTTCAGGAACTTATAGGGTGGAGGAAAAATCTAAATATACTAGGAGTTGTTCCTTCTTTAGAAATTGAGCAGATAAGAGTAGAAATAGCCTTAAAAACCTGGGAAAATAATCTTGAAGAAAGTAAAAGGATAGTTAAAGAAGCAAATAAATCTTGTCTTGATTCTCTTTTAGCGGTAGATGTAGAGATGGAAAAAATTGATATCAGCAATATTGATAATTTTATTGGGAAAGTTGAGATTGAGAAGAGAAAAGAAAATCTGAAGAAAAATAGAGAGAACGTGCAAAATGTTATATTACAAGTAAATCATGTCGAATTGAAAATATTAAATGAACTTGTGATGAAACAAAGTCCGAAGCATCAAATCACTCAACATGAAGCAATAAAAATTCAAAGAAATATATCAATGGTAAAAAAAACTTTTTTTTCCTTTGAATTCAATGCAAATATTGAACCCCCCAAGTTCATTATTTGAATTATCATATTTTCATGCACAATACAAGGATAAGAAAAAACTAGTTACACCCATAAGAAAATAAAGGAAGAATGAATCACCAGCGAGCAAAGGAGATCCCAAAAAATGGACAAATTTTCAAAATCTTTGTAATATCTATTTAGTTTAGATTTTATTCTATTTTGAGAGCTAAGAATGTGGAAAGCATAACCACTTTTGGTTAAGATAATTTTGTATAAATAAGTAGATTAGAGATGTAAATAAGGCTTCTTCTGACCAAATGTAAAAGAGAACTTCTTAATATGAATTTTAGAGAGAAGACAAAGATTCTACATTTCATTTCCTTGAGTTATGTGCTTTTTGTGTATTTTTTTTCATCATAACCTCATTTTCTTCACTCTATGGTTATTAAAGATTGAAAGATTACAATTTAGTAATACATCTACTATTGTCCATATAATTGGAAGTTTGTTCAACTACAACATTTCCTATGTTATTACTATGAGTAAAACAAGACCTGTATCTATGTGGATCTACTCATTTCAATTCATCTTTTAAGACTGATTCTTCATAATTCTTCTATTGCAGATAAGGTAAGATTTATCAACATTGGATACCTTACTTTTTTTGAAAATTTTGTTTAATATATTTCTACTTTTCATCTCTTCAACATTTATTAAAAACTCAAAGAAAGAGATATTGCCTCTGTGTTTTATAATCATTAATTTATTTGAAGTTCCATCTTAAAAATGAAGGTAGAAAAGCATTATAAAAAAACAAATCTTTTAAATTTTGGATGCCTGACATTATTTTGTGGTCCTATATTAAATATCAGGAACAACATCGAAGTCGTAGTGATCATAGTGTCCTTCTGTTCACTCCCTTCCTGAATCATGAAGAATATAAACCTCATCGTACGAGATACAACTTTGTTGCACTGTTGTGTTGAAACATTAGTTGGAACTACCTTTGCTATCCTATAGAGATGAGCTCCCATAGTAATAATGACACTACGGGGTTGAGACTCATAAACATCATGGTGCTTCCACATATATGTCTGGCTGAAAATAACATCACAGAAATCTAGTGGGGCAACATCACACAATACTTCATCCTTGAAGGGCCTGATGCCATATGATAGGCGAAATTGTTGGATGACACAAAGATATTGTCCTTGGTGAATCCACCTGATGTTGTATGGTTGCGGGTGTGGTGTTGTTGGAAATTCCAACTATTTGATGACCTCTGTTGAGATGAGTTTATTTTGACTTCCGCTATCAACAATAAAATGTAACAAGATCCCCTTCACCCACATCTATGAATGGAAGAGGCGACCCCCCTCTTCAAGATTCTTTGGTGATTTTGGTTGGATTGTTTTGGTTACAAAAATGGAAATGGGGTTTGCATCAATGATATGTCTCCTTCCATTGTTTTATGAATTGGATTTTGAAAATGGGTTCAAATATTTTTCTTTGATCTTATCCACCAATGAATGTTTTGAGCGACATTCATCGGTGTTGTGCCAGGGGATCTTGTGGAAAGCGCACCACTTTCTAGTGTCATTATTTTTCTTTACCTTACCCTTATTTTTCTATGTTTTGGACTGGTTTTTGGGAGGCTGGTTGTTAGGGCCATATTTATCATACTTTGGTTGTTGTGGATTTGCAGACCTGAAGTCCCATTTGTTCTAGTTCTTAAATTTCTGCTCGATTTTGACAGGATATCGATAAGAATCTCTCAGCGATGAGATGTACAAAAACTTCATTTTGGTTTGGATGTACCTGTGTAGACCCCCACAGTATTTCAGAACCAAATTCCACTTAGAATCTTTGATACCTGTCTTGGTGCATAAGGTATGGAAGGTATTGGTGAACTCTTACACTTCTTGGCCCCTCTCTTGACGCAACATGGTCCATCTCATGTAATATTCTTCATAGTTTCCAGCAGGGTAATATTGTTCATTGATGACATCTAAAAAATATTCCCAACTGGGTTTGGCCTCAAACATTCTAGAATCCTCTGTGGAAATTTTCTCACAATAAGTTTCCTACCAATGTTTGACATGGGGGAGAGCCTTAAGGAGAACGAAGGTGATCTTTTCCCTATTAGAAAAATTGTGCATAGAGAAATAACCTTCTAGCATATTTAACGATTTTCTAGACCATCCGCATCTATCTGACCTCCAAATACGGGAATATGAAAATTAACTTGTACCTTGAAAGGAGAAGTGCCTCCAAAGTGGATGCTTGATGAAGACACATATGTCATTATTCGCAGGCATCAAAGGATTTGGGAAAAATTCTCCATCATTCCGTCCCTTTGTCGTGTGAGATCTTGCTCCAACAACATATTAATAGAATCTTCTACTCCATTTTTTTTCTTTTCTTCCACCATGGAGAGTTTCTTGGGAATGTGAGAGTGATTTTCCTCAAGAGAAACAATATAGAGACCCGAATTTCTATACTCCGACCTCATCGGGGACATGCACTAAAAAATGACCAAGAGAAGCATGCTATGATACCACTAATCCAAATTATTTTGAGCACGAAATGAGAGAAGATATTGTTATAAGCAAAATCTGTCCGTAGGGACGGATCCGACCTATCCGGCTGTGAAGCCGGTTACAGCCTCTTTGGTAGCTCGGCACGAGGCA
>ML794073.1:389062-410961 GCA_009831015.1 Picea engelmannii
GTTGGAAAGGTGTCTGAGTCTATTACAGCATGGCATTGCTGAATATCTGATTTATAACTCTTTACCCAAAAATTTTAAATCATGAAGCACTGCAACCAATTTGATGTCCAAAAGTGGTCATAAACTTGCGAAGGCTCGTTCTCACTAACCGGGGGTCGAAACCAAGCACGGGATATACCGTTGGAAAGGTCTCACACTGCCCTACACCATGTTTGGGTTTGATTTTCCCTTTGATACTATCATCTGAACAGAATCATATCAGGAAGCTACAGCTATTAGTTTTGCCCGTTCGGGTGACTTTGACTTTGCGTGCCTCATATGGGTCATACTGACTCAGAATCAAGCTCATGATAGCTTGTTGAAAAGCTTGTCCCGATCCCTACCACTTGGAAGTGTTGTATTCCTTGAATAAATCAACCTTGACATGAGGAAGAAACGCCATGGGAAGGCCCACAAATCCCTGAAAGCAACCAACTGATACTCTTTCAAGGGCAGAGGCCATAGTAACTATGACCCCCRCCACTGTCTTTGACTAGAACCATAACACCAAGGGGATTTTATGGAGAAGTAACTGTGTAAAACACCATGTTGAGCCCAGAGCAGATTTTTGGGTCAACAGATATATAATAAAGAAATATACCGAGATATTTCAAGAGATCCAATAATGTAACAAAGATATATCAAATATATCTACCAAGAGGCACACATATACAGTGATACACAATTTATATTAATGAGTGAAATGTACAAAACTGCAAAATTATAGAGTGAAAGGCTCACTAGAATGGTGACATCTTATCTCTGAGAAGAGATGTGATGGATATGCTCATTCAAAAGAAGATGAATAAAATGAGTCTCGAAATCCCTTTTTAACATGAATGGAAAAACCCTAAGCATCCAAAAACCTAGCCCCGGGAAGATGAAAATCCAAAAGGTTTGTGGCCCTAATGTGGAGATGAAGCACCAAAAGTCATGTGGGCCCCGATGGGGTAAGTTGGTACAACAACTTCCCAGGGTCATAACTTTTTCACACGATCTCCATTTTAGGTGCACGATATCCCATTGGAAAGGTCTGTTTGAGGAACACACATTGTTTCATTAATTTTTATATTTATCTACAATATAATTGTGGCGAGATCCAAAAGCATTGTTTAGGGCCTAAAAACAACCCTGAAAGATCAGGACTTGAAAATCTAGTAAATAACTGTCAATGATGAAAACTTCATGTGATCCAGTTGGAATAGGTGGGTGGCCACAGATATCCATCTGTATCATTAAATATGGTTCATTGAATCCCTATTATTTTGATAAATGAATAACATTATGGGTTTAGTGGGTTATATCTTTCATAGATAAGGGGTTTATTTGTTATAGGCTTCAAGGTTAGGTATTAATTAGTGGGTTAGTGAGTTAAGGATTATAAATAAGGGGGTAGTGGGTTAGGGTTTTAAGTTAGTGGGTTTAGTTAGGTGTTAAACATAAGAGGTTTAAGGGGTAGTGCATTTGGGGTTAATGTATGGTTATATGTTTTAAGGTGAATGCATTTGTGTCCTAGATTTTTTGATGATAGAGATTATTAGTATCTTAGTGGAAAGGTGGTTTTATGTTACGGGGTATTGGGTTAGGGGTGTTATAACCTAAACATTTATCATAGGGATATGCATGTGATCACCATAAGAGTCATTGGTACAACAGATGAAAGTGTTATTCAATGGAAATAATACATCATCCTCAACAAATCACCAAAATTGTATAAAGTGGGTCTTTAATGCATATACATGACTTTGTAGTGTGGAGTGTGCATGATCTATGAAGACATGCATGGATATTCCATAGAAATTCATGAAAAACATCCTAAAGTAAAATGTCAACCACATTTGGCACAATTAATTTCAAACCTCCCATCAAAGGTACTCCAAAGATGAAGTATTGGACATCCTTGAGCTCCATACCCATTTGAAGCTAGTACTTTAGTGGTTCCATGTCTCTTCAAGGAATGGGGAACCCCATCCCAAGTTGCACCATTCACACTTGGAGATAGCTTTAATGGAGCTTGAATATTGGCTATAAATAGAATTCATTGAGCATCACTCAAACAAGTGAAACTTATGCAAGGTTATGTTGTTTGAATTATCCTTCATAACCACATTCTCAATCCATCACTCTATACACCCATAGACCATATATAGTGTATTGATCTCTTCCCTTTGAAGAGTTATTATACACTTCTTTTCTAAGAGAGAGAGAGAGAGAGAGAGAGAGAGAGAGAGAGAGAGAGAATAAAATCCCCAAGGAACAAAAAACAACCCTCCCAAGGAGGAAGGGAGAGTCCACTTGCACTCACCAATCCTCTATGGTGTAACAAAAAATATTTTTCATTGGTATACGATCAACATTACTTCCATTGTTATTGTTAATGTAATTTACATTATTTCTATCCATTTATTTCCATTTTATTATGTATCTGCAATGGATCCATGTGTATCTCGGTGGCCATCCACCTTCTAGATTGAATGAACATTTTCAAGCCTGTGGTTTCAATAAACCATGATATTCAACCTTTTGATGTGGAATGTAATGTAATTCCATCTAATTTTGTAATGTAATGTAATGCCAACAATGTTATTGCACTGTATCCCATTAGAACTACGTAATTAAGTGCACTTGGGCTAGAGTAGTATTGGGACGGGGGACCTCTCAATAAGTCCTATTGTTTTACTTGCCTATGGAATTTTGTAAATTTAGACCAATTTATCCCACATGCATAATGGGAATTATTCACCTCTCACTCTCTCACATATAATTGAGGTGAAGGATATCCTTTAAGCATGCAATGGAGTGTGATGTAAAGCTTGTTGCAAATGAAGAATATCCAACATATCTTTCTCTTCAGAGATAAGCTACCCCATTCTAGTTAGTTTGTGTTCTACAATTTTTTTCTATTTTATTCATTAATAGAAGTTGGGTTTAACTTTATTTCTTTGTTCTCTGGTATATTTTTGTTTGTATCTCATTTCATTTTGAGCATAATATGGATCACATAGCTAGTGTATTGATATATTCCATTTTAAGAGTTATTATACACTTCTTTGCTAAGAGAGAGAGAGGGAGATAGAGAGAGAAAGAGAGAAGAAAAAACACAAGGAACACAAAAGAACACTCCCAAGGAGGAAGGGACATTCCACTTGCATTCACCAATCCTCTACAGTGTAACAACAAAGATTTTTCATTGGTATATGATCAACATTGCTTCAATTTTTATTTTTAATGTAATTTCCATGCTTTCTATCTATTTGTTTCCATTTTATTATGTGTTTTCAATAGTATTCATGTGTATGGACTAATTCTAACCACTTACTTCCGTATAGATTACATTCTAGCTACACAAAATGTTATTTTTTATCACCCAAGTGACTCAAACAACTAAATAGATTGGTGACTCTCACTTGGTTTCTAATTCATAGTTCTCTTTTCTGAGGATATTGGAGCTCTTTCTCCCATTTAACTTATTTTGTAGGCTACCAAACTGGCATATACATGGTCTTGAACCAAGTTTTTAGACCCCCACCCAAGCAAGGTTCTTCTTTTTGCGATATAGGAATATGTGCAAATTTTGAAAGAGAAAATGTGTGGAGTTACAAAAATCTCACAACTATTTCATTTTCAGTTTGAAAAATTATGTCACCAAAGAAACCTGCGTAAATCCCCTTTCTCACAATATTTTAGCTAATTTTCACTTCATTTTGTAGGTAGGGGATAAGATATATTTTTTATGCACTTTGTAACACTCAAAAAATCATTTTTTGGTTCATTCTTGCATAAGTATATAGTCAACTTAGCTTGGTAGGAAGGTTAAAAATAACCATGTTTCTTTCCCTTGTGACATGGATTATTAAAAGGTACATGGACCATTAATTAGATTTATTTCATTTTAATCAATTGGATTGTTTGGGACTAGGAGTGAATCTCATCAACTTAGTATGATATCTACCTCTCACCTTAGGGTGATCTTGGTAGAATAGAAAAGTTGAAGATACCTTCATCTCCATTTGCATTCAAAACACACATAGAAATTAAAACAGTCAGAGTAACACACTCAAAGGTGCACATCTTCGGTTTGTTTTCAATTTACAAAACTAGGGATATTAAAGGATTGAAAGGATCACCATTATCCAGATCTCTTGTAATGTAGGATAGTCTTGTTTTATCAAAGTAGTTGCAATACAACACACTAGGTAGTTTAAAGGATTGAAAGGACTCCACATGGCTATATATTGAACAATCTAGGACTATTTTTACAATTCCACAAGTGATCCAGGAGGCTCCCCAGGCTTAGAAAATGCTCAAAAATAAAAGTTCTCATAATTGGATGAAACCAATTCCATTGCGACCGACTCATCGCGCTGATTCTGAAAGTATATTTACTTTCTCAAATGGACATTGTATGCGAGAGTTATTGTACTCTGACCGTTTTCTCAAACAGTTAAAATGTCAAAGAACTGGCAAAAAGTCAATGCTGACATCACCAATGACACCTCATGATGTAGACTTGGACCAATGACAGTGTGACATGTGGCAGCAGTTGATTGTGCAGATGTGGATGGCAGATCCACTCAAAGGTTGACATGTGGCACTTTGCTGGCAAATGAAGAAGTGCCACGTGACCCAGACATGGGCTGCCACATGGCACCCAGTCAGGGTCGAATGGCAAGTGTTAGAAATGTTTGGGGGTCCATGGGTTTTAAACCCAAGACCACCCACCAAGACAAGCGCCTTAAGGAGAGCACTAACACCAACACGCCCCACATGTCTCTTGTTAAATAAATTGCATTTAATTTTATTTAAATTGTAATACATTACTATGTGGGCAGAAGGGGGTTGGGGCTAAGCCCTAGCCCATGGTTTTATGGTGTTATGTGACCCTGTTTGGGGGCGTGCACCCATCCATTGGGGGCTTAGCCCATATATTGCTGGAAAGTGGTTTTTAAACCATATATTAATGATTTTTTGGGATTTCTAAATGATATTTAGCACAGAAAATGGATTTTTTGAGGATTTTAGGCCATTTGAAGGGGGATTTGATCCCAGAAAGAGGCTAGATCTTGAGGGAAGTTGGGAATCCTCATCTGAGCCTTGAAAACTATAATAACCAGGATTTTTTAAGCTTGTAGGTAACTTTTTTATGCAGGGAATTTGAGGAGCAGTTTATGTATTTTGGCTTTTTCTCATGTTTTGAGAGGTCTTGTTGTCATGTTTGTGAGAGGAGTTTGAGGAATCATACATGCATCTGAGAAAGGAGGTCTTTCACAACAGATATGAAGTATGTTATCTAACAACATGGAGCCATAGTAATAGAACTTGAGCATTTGAAGATCAATAAAAAAAGGTCCTCCACTTGGAAGCGGGCCAAGAGACATAGCCACTCATTGGTGAACTCCGTTATCAAGCTCTTATTGTCTTTGTCTCTTTTGTTTCTATTCGTATCTTTGTTTTTAAAGCATGATTAATTAATAGCTGAACTCTTTAAACAACTTTAAGCATCTAAATAAGACAATTGTTTATTATTCTTTCCATTTTTGGATCAAGTATTTTGGTATCAGAGCTTTGGTTGTTTTGGAAGGTTTAACAAGTGTAGAGTGGATTCTTACAATATCCAAACCTCATAAAGGAGAAGGATCATTGGCTGAATTCATTCCTGAGATAGAACAATTGTTGAGGAAGAAAAGAATGTCTTCAGAAGGAGAGCTTTCTCCACAAACCAAGAAACTAGAAGATGCACTTTTCTCCATGTCTGAAATGGTCAAAGTGTTGTATGAGGATATCTTGGAGAGAAAGAAACCAGCCTTGGGAGAGATATTAATGAAGATTAAAAGTGAAGGGGAAGGAGATTCTTCAAAGCCTCCTCCTACACCACCTTCACCGCCATATTCTCCTTCTTCTTCGAGTTCTACATCAAATGCTAGTTCTCATTCTACAACATCTACCATACAAAAAAAAACACATAAGCATAAGTCTAATATGCCTTTGTTAAAACTTGATGTTAAGTTTGAGTTGCCTTTGTATGATGGAGAACTAAATGCATAAAAGTTAGATAATTGGATAAGACAAATTGAAGTGTATTGTAGGATACAAAGAATCATAGATGAAGAGACTATGATCTAGCTTGCTAGTCTCAAGATGGGAGGAACCTCTCTTGTTTGGTGGGAAAGCAGGACAAAACAGGATCTTAAGAAGTTTGGTAAGACTCTCTCTTCATGGCTTGATTTTACATCTGCTTTACGAAATCAATTTTATCCTCTAGCTTACATGCAACAAGCTATTATGTCATGGCAGAACTTTAGACAGTTAAAAGGACAAACTGTTCAAAGTTATACACAAGAGTTTGGCAAAAGAGCTTTGTTGTTGGGAATATCATTGGATACTCAAGAGACATTGCTTAAGTATATAGTTGGTTTGCATAGTTATTTACGACATACCATTCTTATGTTTAATCCTACTAGTTTAGATGAGGTGTGTGTGCAAGCGACTCATCTTGAATCTAGAGGCAATAATGTAAATGTTGATTTTGTAAAACCATTCAAATCTACTGAAGGAAAGTTTAAAGGCAATGGTAAAGAGAAGTTCAAAGAAAAGAAAACTTATACAGTGAAGAAGGAGAAACCTACATGTACTCATTGTAAGAAGGAAGACCATAGTGAGGATCATTGTTGGATCCTTCACCCAGAGTTGAAACCAACAAAGTTTGGGAATAAAGGAAAACCAAAGACTACTGCAACAGCTCAAGTCGATTTGGGGTCAGATTCGGGAGATGAGACAAAGGTCACAGTCACATGAATCAAAGTTAAAAATTCTGAAGCTAGTACAACTTCTTCAATTCAATCTTTAAAAGTTGATAATAAAGTTGATGAGGTCAAATGAACATAACTTTTTCATATAAGGGTAATTTCCAAACATACAAAAATTGATACTCTATTTGACAATGGCTCACAAGTAAATTTGATATCAGAAGCAATAGTTAAAAAGTTGGGATTAATCACTAAACCTCATAAGAAACCATATCCCTTAGGATGGATTCATAATGATAATCAATTGTAGGTGGAAAGACAATGTGTCCTAAAGTTTGCAATTAATTCACAGTTCATAGATGAGGTTGAGTTGGATGTAGTTCCACTAGATATATGTGGTATCATACTTGGAAGTCCATATTTGTATGATAGAAAAGCAATATTCTATCATGAAGACAATAAGTATCAATTAACTAAAGATGGAAAAGAATATATAGTAAGGGCTCATCAGAAGAAATTGAATTTATCACTAATCAACTCAGGCTAGATGAAGAGGATTGTAAATGTCAGTAAGCGATATCTCTTAATGGTGGTAAAAGCTAAATACAGTGTAAGAATTGATACTTTCAAAGATTGTGATGTGAAGTTAAAAGATGATTTAGTTAGAATTGTTTCTGACTATGATGAGTTATTTCAAGTCCCGAAAGGATTGCCTCCAAAACAACAAGTTGAACATGAGATACAATTGCAGCAGGATGTTCCTCTTCCTAACATTGGCATGTATAGGTTATTAGTCTTGGAAAATGCAAAGATAAAGAAATAGGTACAAGCGTTGGTTGAACAAGGAATCATCAGACCTAGTGTTTCTCCATGTGGGTCACCTATCATCCTGGTTCCAAAGAAAGATGGCACATGGCGTATGTGTGTGGATTTTCGAGCTTTGAACAAAATCACAGTAAAAAATCGTTACCCTTTGCCTCGCATTGATGATTTATTAGATCAACTGAAACATGTGGTTTATTTCACTAAGTTAGACCTAAGAAGTGGTTACCATCATATCAGGGTTGTTGAACAGGATATATGGAAGACTGCTTTTAAAACAAAACAGGGATTGGTTGAATGGTTAGTGATTCCATTTGGGCTTACTAACGCACCTGCTACTTTCATGAGAGTTATGAATGATGTATTCAGGCATTTCATTGATGAATTTGTAATAGTCTACTTAGATGATATTCTTATATTCAGTAGGACTAGGGAAGAGCATGTCCAACATGTTAGGCAGATACTTTCAGTGTTACAAAGAGAGAAAATTTTTGTAAAATTGTCAAAGTGTGAATTTGGCAAAATATCTCTTGTATATCTAGGTTACATTGTAGGAGGTGGAGAGCTTAAGATTGATCCCTCAAAAGTTGAGGTTATTGTAAATTGGCCAACTCTTACAAATGTAACCAAAGTAAGAAGCTTCATGGGAGAAACATAGTATTGGAGGAAGTTTATTGCAAACTTCTCTCTGATTGCAGTGCCTTTACATGCTTTAACAAGTGTGAAAAGGGGACCCTAGTGGGGAGTAAGCCAACAGAAGGCTTTCGATACTTTGAAAACAAAGATTAGTACAGCTCTTGTTCTGGCATTGCTAGATCTCCAACAGTGTTTTGAAATTGAAACCGATGCAAGTGACTATGCCATGGGGGCAGTGTTGATGCAGCACAGAAAACCCATATGCTATCATTCTGAGACCTTCAATACAACAGTAATTAACTATCCAACCTATGCTAAAGAATTGTATTCTCTAGTACAAAGTGTTAAAAAGTGGAAACATTACTTAATGGGAAAAGAAACAGTAATACACACTGATCATCAACCATTACAGTATCTACAATCACAAACTAAGCTACAACAATCAAGGCATTTTAGATGGATGGGGTTTTTACAAAAATTTCACTTGGTCATCAGATATAAAAAGGGCATTCATAATAATGTTGTTGATATGTTATCTAGGCATCCTAGTACAATTGCTACAATCCTTAAGCACAATTCAATCACTCATGAAAGTTATATTGAACAATATGTTGAGGATAAATATTTTAAGGAAGTCTATGCAATTTTAAGTGATGGTAAAAGAGCAGAAGAACTAAATTATCATATTAAAGACAAACTCTTGAATCATTTGGGCAAGTTATGTATTCCATAAAGTGAAAGATTCCATGTCATTAGAGAGGCACATACTTCTCTTATAGCAGGTCATTTTGGGGTAGATAAAATAGTTTCTCAGTTACAAAGATTTTTTTATTGGTCTCAAATGCATGAAATGTATCTAAATATGTAAAAGGATGTACTATGTGTGCAATAAGCAAACCAAGTAACAGAAAGCTAGGATTGTACACTCCACTTCCTATTCCTTCTAGACCATGGGAAAGTGTATCTATGGATTTTGTGGGGGGGTTGCCTACGTCTAGAAAAGGTCATGATTACCTGTATGTAGTTGTGGATAGGTTCATCAAAATGTGTGTCTTGATTCCTTGTAAAAAACAAGTCACAGCTGAACAAACAACTCAAATGTTCTTTGAAAATGTATGGGTTCATTTTGGTTTACCTACTTCTATTGTATCTGATCGAGACTCTAGATTTCTAGGGAAATTTTGGTCAAGCTTATGGGAACTTATGGACACCAAGTTAAATAAGAGTACAACATTTCATCCACAGACAGACGGGCATACAGAGGTGGTGAACATGATAGTAGTGCATCTACTTCGGGCATATTGCAATAAACATCATAATATTTGGGATGAACATTTGTGTTATGTACAACATGCGTATAATCAAGCCAAACATTCTTCTACTCAAAGATCTCAATTTGAAACTTGTTTGGGGTAATTTCCAAAGTCTCCTTTGGATTTTGTCTTTTGAAAAGACATTGTAGCGAGAGGACACAATGATGTGGACAGGGCTACAAAGTTCATTGAACAGATCCAGTTGATCCATCAGGCAGTACATGAACAGTTGGAGAAAAGCCATGCCAAGTACAAGGCGAGGCATGATATGCATCGAGTTGATCATCAGTTCAAGGCAGGAGATCAAGTATGATTATACATCAGCAAAGAAAGGATGCAAGGTGAAGGTAAAAAGCTAAAACCAATTCTTTATGGTCCTTTCAAAATTTTAGACAAGATTGGTACTAATGCTTTCCAGTTAGAATTTCCTCCATTTATGAAAATATATTCAGTTGTAAATGTGGAAAACTTGAGATTGTATGAGCCTCCTATGATCGAGGATCAAGGAGAGAATGTTCAGATTCCTACCATCGAATATTTTTCTTCTGAATATATGAATGAGTTGCAGGAAGACACCATATTGGACAAAAGAGTCTGAACTTCTCGCAGGGGCGATGTGGAGTATCTTTGAGTGGGATTGAAGGACAAAAATCCAAGTCAAGCCAAGTGGATGGAAACTGGAAAGGTGAGGACATCGTATCCTCACTTAGTTACCAACTGATACCAGAATTTTGGTGATCCAAAAGATTCCAAGTGGGGAGGAATGATCTAGGAGGCTCCCCAGGCTCAGAAAATGCTCAAAAATAAAAGTTCTCATAATTGGATGAAACCAATTCCATTGTGACCAGCTCGTTGCGTTGATTTCAGAAGTATATTTACTTTCTCAAACAGATGTTGTATGCGAGAGTTACCGTACTCTGACCATTTTCTCAAATAGTTAAAAAGTCAAAGAACTGGCAAAAAGTCAATGCTGACATCAACATGACATCACCAATGACACCTCATGATGTAGACTTGGACTAATGGCAGTTTGACATGTGGCAGCAGTTGACTAAGTAGATGTGGATGACAGATCCACTCAGAGGTTGACATGTGGCACTTTGTTGGCAAATGAAGAAGTGCCATGTGGCCCAAACATGGGCTGCCACGTGGCACCCAGTCAGGGTCAAATGGCAAGTGTTAAAAATGTTTGGGGGTCCATGGGTTTTGAACCCAAGACCAACCACCAAGCCAAGCGCCTTAAGGAGAGCACTAACACCAACACGCCCCACATGTATCTTGTTAAATAAATTGCATTTAATTTTATTTAAATTGTAATATATTACTATGTGGGTGGAAGGGGGCTGGGGCTAAGCCCCAGCCCATGGTTTTATGGTGTTATGTGACCTTGTTTGGGGGCACGTGCCTGTCCATTGGGGGCTTAGCCCATATATTTCTAGAAAGTGGTTTTTAAACCATATATTAATGATTTTTTGGGATTTCCGACTGATATTTAGCCCAGAAAATGATTTTTTTGAGGATTTTAGGCCATTTGAAGGGGGATTTGATCCCAGAAAGAGGTCAGATATTGAGGGAAGTTGGGATTCCTCATATGAGCCTTGAAAAATATAAGAACCAGGATTTTTGAAGCTTGTAGGTAACTTTTTTATGCAGGGAATTTGAGGAGCAGTTTATGTATTTTGGCTTTTTCTCATGTTTTGAGAGGCCTTTTTGTCATGTTTGTGAGAGGAGTTTGAGGAAGCATACATGCATCTAAGCAAGGAGGTCTTGCAAAAAATATCTGAAGTATGTTATGTAACAGCATGGAGCCATAGCAAGAGAACTTGAGCATTTGAAGATCAATAAAAAAAGGTCCTCCACTTAGAAGCGGGCTCGGAGACGTAGCCACTCATTGGTGAACTCCGTTATCAAGATCTTATTGTCTTTGTCTCTTTTGTTGCTGTTCGTATATCTATTTTTACAACATGATTAATTAATAAATGAACTCTTTAAACAACTTTAAGCATCTAAATAAGACAATTGTTTATTATTCCTTCTATTTTTGGATCAACAAGGTTGCACAAAATCACATTTTAAAGCTTAATTAAGAGAGAGTAACAGACCCCACGATGTACACATGATCCAATTTCACTCACACATATTTTTGCACTATCATTTGCACACATTTCCACTTACATACACTAAGGAATCCAACTTATGTCTTATTTGAGTATGATCTTCTTCTGACACCCAAAAGTGATATAGGAGAATCATAAAAAACAAAGAGTTATAAAGTACCCTTCATCACACCCTTAAAGTGAATGGATTGGCTCATGACCCCAATCCCAAACTATTAAAAAAAAACTCTAAATAACCCACTAAAATCCTTCTTTGTGAGGTCACAAAACAATGTTTTAGTACAATTTAGGATTTTTGGGGTAGACATCCAAACAACCCTCCGTCGTCACTTTTCATTTGAAACTTGGAAGTTGACTATTTAGTTGGGTGCTTGAAAATACTTCACCTTAAGTGTTTCAGGCTCCATCCCATGAATACTTTTTGAGGTTGAGAGTCCCCTTCCCATAGATGAAGGAGGTAACCTAGTGGAAAAAAACTAGGATTTATACAAAGGTGGTGGTTGTAGGATGCAACTACACCTAGATTATATGGTTAACAACTATTGGGAAATGTCAAAAGTTGCTTATAGATATGCCCCCAATACCCCTCAAGATAATTGATCCTTTCTTACATTCACTATCCTTCTTGTAGTGGATTCATGCTCCACTATTAAAGCTATTGGAAGGTCCAATAAAATTTTGAGAGGAAAGACATTAGGTGTTTCATGAAACATGCTTTTATTTTTTCACTCCCTCACATGGAAAAATCCCATCCTATCAAAACACTCTACTTAAGATGATATATTTAGGTTGTCTCCATTAGCATTTAGTACATTCATTTTTTTCTTTACTTTGATTAGGCCATTTAATTTAAAAAACACAAGTTAGCATTCTTTCACTTACAATTCATAAAGACACAACTATTCTAGAATCATAGGGGATCCATTATCACCTTGACGTTGTAGACACCTGCAAGGCCTCCCACCAATGTTGGGAGGTATTCATGGGCTTACTATTTCTCCAATTTGACCTCCCCACTCATAGTCACATGTGAGCACAACATTTATCGGCTAAGCCTTGCTTAGATCAAACTTGCTTGGCACAACTGCTCAAAAAAACCCATTTAGTGGTCCTTCCTCATCGGAAATCGACCCTCAAAACTCAAGAAAAATGGCAGGTGTACCTAATCTACCATACATGGCTTCGTTTAATATTCTAGAGTTAATGAAACTAACCAATGATCCCATCTTACATGATCCCACTATCAGTCGAATTTAGTCTCTTGTCATACTAAAATATTTGCAAACACATTTTACCAAAGTTTGTACAAAACAATTATTAAATATTTAATTTTAATTTCAATTGTCCTATGTGATTGGTTGAGATGGTAATTTCTATTATTGAGCAGAGAAAAAACATTAAATAAAAATAAAAAATAGTAGTATCACTCATGACATCTAAAACCGAAAATCAGGTTTAATGGTGCAAGTCTAATTATATTATGGACCAGTCGCCAAGGGATTTTTGTTGGAGGATTTTTTCGTTAATTCATAGAATTCCTCATTATTTTCTCTGATGGAGGGAGATGATAGATATTCCATTTTTTGAAGAGGAATATTGTACTTCAGATATCAGTTCTAGTGAATCATATCAATCATATAACTTCTAATCGTGAGGACGATGGAGATGTCGAATCTTGTGATGGTGATTCCCACTGAAAATGATATGTACATTCAAGCCAAACTCATGAAAAACTCCATAGAAAATGCATTGCAGTCTTGAAGTATTCTCGGAATCCTTTTTGCAAGTTTAGGATCTCGATCTAGGAAATGGTGGATGAACATATTTTGACACACTAGTGTTGTTTACACGAGATTCTCGTATTATCTTTGGATTAATAAGAAGAAAACCCACAAGCCCATATTTGGTGTATTTGTGAATTTTATCATCAAATTATATCATTGCTAAAATGAGTACCCCAGTATTAGAATATAGTAGTGTTGATCATTAGTATATATAATTGAAAGTTTTGGCTAGAAGATTTTTTTTGATAAATTCTCCCAGTTAGAAAGAGGATGAACACCTCATCCTCACCTCGTCCTCCCGAGGTTCTGTAAATAACTATTTTTTGGTATGATAAAACTATTTTTTCATCTTAAGGAAAAAAGTGATCAAATTGAAAGGGTTACTCTTAATTTCAAGTTGAAGGGCATATATTCATTAAACTCTTCCACGATGAAAATTTGAAAAACTAGTTTAGTACTTCAATTGACAAGAGTAAATTAGGTACACAGTTAAAAAAAAAATTCTAAAAAAAATATTTCTTTTCCAATTACTTAAAATGTTAAAATTTAACAAAAACAACTAGGTAGATAAGTTGAAATTTCAATAGAAAATAATAATAAGCATATTTTATAATTTCAAATATAACATTTTGATGGGTTATATACATTAATAATAATAATAATGATAATTCATATAATATAAAACTTTATACACAATCAAAAAATCAAACATTTTTGTGAACACCCATATGAGAGAGGGTGTAATCTATGTATTCATATGATGCATGAGCATTTCATTTTATATTCATATTTTGAGCATACCCCAATCATGCTTAACCATGGGAGTCATGTTCCTTCTATATCTCATTAGAAAATAATAAATTGTATTAGATATTGAGACCTTTCTTGAAAGGTGGTAATTCTATTAAAATAATAGGCCTCTAAGAATATGACAATCTAGCATGACTACATCCATTGCTTATTGTTTAGGTTAAGATTTTTATGATTTGGAGCTTCCCAAGATCCATAGAAACACAAAACTAATGAAAATCACTCATCAAGACCACCAAGCACGATATTTTTATTGAGGATATTGATTGTTTGATTTATCTCTCAAACCATATGAAAATGAATGAAAGAGTAGGATGTTAGAGCATAATCCCTAATGAATAATTTTGATTATAATAAAAATTATGTTACCTTCTCCCTCTATTTATCAATAATCCCACTAGCTTCAAATACATTGTTTGAATCATTAATGATGCTATAAATTGAATGAACATAATCATAATTATCATCGTTGTAATTCCAATTTTAGGTTTTGTGATGTTTACATGGTTTATTTTATGCAAGTTCATACCTAAGCCTAATCAAGAACATACAAGTTAGAAAATTTAACCAAGCTTAATAGATTTTTTAATCCCAAACATAATCATTACATAGTTTTTCGTGAAACAAAAAAAAACTATGCATTATCTTTATGATGAGCTTGACCAAACTTGTATAAGATTGGTGGATTTTCGAGAGATTTACATTCAATTCTTAGTTATGTGTTTTGTTCTCGTTATCTATTGTATTATTAGGGATGCCATGAATTACATACTAAATGGTTGAGAGGCCCACCAATCTATTAAAATAATAATCACATTAGATACCAAAGTTATAACCATGTCATGAATTTTACTAGGCAAACAAATAATATTATGAACGTTATAAAATAACTATGTATCAACATGTTGGATACTATTAGTGAGATTGAATATGTGAACATGAAAAAATAGAGAAGACTTGATTTCCTTCGGTTGGCTCAATGTCTTTTATTTGGTATTCAATCAAAATTGACATTTAAAAACTCATTTGTAATTAATCTTACTAATAAGCTCCCAATGCCATTACAATTTACATCCATGAGTGTAATGTCCCCATTTATGGGTTTCCAAGGCTTGTGTTAGCCTAGAAAAAGGGGTGAGGTTATGCTATCGGTGAACTCAGAGGATTTGGATGAGTTATATGAGGCACATCCTAGTCCATTTACCATATTTAATCATTTGGATCACTTCCGCACAATTAGTTCTTGGTTATGTGGCATTCCAACGAATCTTGTAATTTAAGGGTGTTATCGAGCATAATATAATTAAATGCACTAAATGTATTATTTGGACCATATCATTTGAGGGGACACCTTAGTGTAATATCTCGTTGGAACCGGGATGAAAAGTTCTAAAGGTTGGGATGATGAGGAAGGGACTTCTAGTGTCTTAAAAGTAGATTAATCACTTTTTAGCATTAAAGGGGGTTAAAAAGGTTATAAAGTAACTTTAAGATTAATAGCTACTTAAATATTATTAAAACTGATTTTTAATCTTTACATGAAAGGTAAAGGGGGGATAAGGGGCATGTGGATTAAGTCAAAGGAGGAAAGTTCTATAAGGGGCATCGAAGAAATATAAAAGGAGGGGTAGAGGTTCACTTTCCTCATTATGTTTGGATTGATCTCTTGTTGGAGTGCTCTTACGAGCCAAGGTTTTCGTTGGGATTTTGGAAAAACCCTTCCATTGTGGTTTGGTTTTAGTGATACAACATCCACCCTAGTTAGACAAGGAGGAGGATCCATCCAGGATTGTCATTGGAGATTCATTTTGTAGTTTTTCTTTGGTTTCTAGAGGTGTAGTGACTTGCTTAGGAGTATCATGGGGATTTTTGGAGGTGTCCTTGGAATCTTACAGGTTTTTTTCTTCCATGTTGTTTTGTTTCTTTTTTTGTATTTAAAGTTGTCCTATAAACCATTAGAGACTTGTTATTGATGTGTTTTGATCTCCCTTATATAATAAAAATACCCCCATATTGTCTCTACTATTCATGTGTATTATTGTCTCTACTATTCATGTGTACTTGGATGTGTTTGATGAAAGTCCATTAGTATAATGTATGGAAACCATTTGTAGAATGTTGTCAATTGGATTTAGGATAAAACATATGTAATACCAACTATTTGACACAATTACACAAAATATCATAATATCTCATGCTAGCTCACTTGGGGATATTACAGTGGTATCATAGATGAAGATCTTTCTAGCCCGAGGGGAAATAGTGATACCAAGGAAAGTTTGGGCTTCAAATTGAATATTTTGTATCGGGGCAATGATTTCTCAAGTTTGGAGGCTGAATTACTCTTCGTAGGGTCAAGTCTCTTCAAACTAGGCACATTTATTTGAATCTAGGAACATATTTTATGTGAGACGGAAGTTATTACCATGTGGACTGAGTGTATCGCTCCTTGGGTCAATACCCTTATTAGTGGGATGAAATATCTTCATTAGGGGTCGATTTCTACTCCAAGGAAACTAAGCTCCCTTCTTGGAGATCAAATCCCTTTTCTATAGGCTGATTTCTCCATATTGGGTGAGTTTTAATATTAGAGGGTCGAGTTGCTTCATTCAGGACTGAACTTACACATCTTGGGGCCGAGTTAACTATCACAGGGCTGGAATATCTCTTGGAATGGGTTGAGCTTCATCCCTTTAGGATACGCTGGACAATAAGGATTCGAATAACATTTGTTGTTGGATGTGGGGCTTGTGAGGGAATTCTTGTACCTATTGGTAGCCTAGGAAAGCACATTGCAATGCTTCAATAATCTACAACACACACTTCTCACCAATATTACATATTTGGTTCACTACTTGTTGTGACCACAAAAATCCACCTTTACTTTTTATTTTACAAGCGAAAGGAAAGGGGACCCCTACTAAATTTTCAACCCTATTGCCTAATCCTCTACCGCTTGTACCTAATGCTATCCCTTTTCCTACTTTGAAGGAGTTGAGGGTTTTATATTGATGGATGATTTTCTTTGATGGGTATTGAATATTTCTCCCAATCTGATGATTTCAAATGTCTTCATAATGCTTATTGAACGGTTATATTTGCTAACATTTGTATGATGGACTTAACATGTTGTCTTCAGAACTTTGGTTGATTCCAAAGTGCTTGATGATCCTATTTGGATGATGTTCTATTGCATGTCTTGGATGAGGTTGTGGCTGATTATTTGTTGATTTCCTAATTCAAATTATGCATCCGCTTGCTAACATGTTATGTTGCATGACTTCATACTATGTGCTCATGCATAAAGATCCTACTTTTCTATTTTGAATTAACATGTGTAGTCTTAAGACACTCACCTATGGTCATCAATATATTTTTAAACAAAACTAACACTCTCTCATAAGTTGTCTTAAAGGAAAGGAATATATTGGTTATTGTATTAGCTAGTCTTGCTTGATTCCATGGTTGATCTCATTCTTTTATTTTGTAGGATAAGGTTTTCATAGCTACTTTGTTCACATGACCTCTCCAGCATTGAGAGGTATGTGGGAAATTTATCGATCCTTTTCTAGAACCTTGAATTTGATCCTTACCGGGATTCCTATTTTCCTATTTCCCTAAGGTCCTGAGCTTCCAAGGCTATTGGATCCACCTTTCCTACAGGCCTGTCCTCAAGCCTCTTCGAATTGATCTCTACCAGATTCTTCTTTTGGATTTCCCTCTCTCCCAACACATAGGCCCAAGGCCTATTGGGTTTTATCCTTATTTTCCTCTAATATTTCCCTAACCAAATCTCATAGTTTGATTTTTCCCATCGATATCTTTCCAACGAATGTAACCATTCTTAAATCCAAGTTTTGGATTGAATGTTATGGCCTCCTAAAATTTTCTAAGCCAGATCTCACCTTTCCTTCCCACTCCCATGTGGCACCCGCGTGGCTCACACTCTTCTGTGTCATCTGACATGGTGCTAACGCTGATTTGGCGCCCACCACCTATCCTCATCTTCGTCGATATTTGTCCTAACTCTTATTCCCATCCTTCCGATCACATACTTCGAAAAAATACGTCGGATCTTCATCATCCCTGGCATTCACGCTCTTCATTTTCAAAGTCCTTCTCCATAAAAGTACATCTACTCCTAATATCACAAATCACTCCAATGACCCTCCCCCGATGAATGGTTGGGATTTAATTTCACTCATTAATCGATTGAGGACCTTCATTTTTTCTCAAAAGTTGATGGCCTTATGGATACAATACCCACAATACATAAATTTATTTCAGTTCCTCAGTTTTCAAATGTTCCTTCACTTCCTCATATTGAATCCTTATCTTCTTCTTTCACATAGTAATGTTGTTCGCAAATGAATTCTTTAGTGAATTATGCATGCTCTTTTGAAGCTAAGTCCATTTTCCTTCAAAGAAACCAACATTAGAACCACATGTTTATTACTTTGAAAAGTTTTGCAATATTAAACCTGGAGCATATTTCCAAAGAGAAACTATCCCAAGCCATCGATCTTTTCCCTGAGTGAATAGTCAGATATTTTCCGTGCAACAATATTCGCGTTATAATTTTGGATGGTTAGAGTTAACACTCCAAACGGTCTCCTTCAGAATCTGAAGGAATTTTAATCATGATTGTTGATCATCATTAAAAGGACGATCCAGATATTTCACATGCAAAATGGAGCTATGAGGGAATATTCCTCGATACCTCTTGTCAATACCTTGAAACTTCAAAAACTTTTGGATGTTGAATGATTAAATGTGACTACACGTCATCATTTTTTTCAGGTTTTAACCTTCAACATGAGAATCGAATAAGGAATATAATTTGATTATTTTCGTCGATCCATTTTCACTGGCACATTAGAGAAGATTGTGAAATAGATCCCCCGATGGATGATGTAGATTTCTCAAAATCTATTGAATGGCTACATATTGCTCTCGTAGTTAATACGTCAAGATATAAATTGAACAGTAGATACGAAGAGTCTCATGGGAAATTGACCAAAACTGTTGATTTGGTGGGTTTTCTCTTTCACAGGTTAAAGAATTAAGTGTCCAAATTAACCCACGGGCCTAATCAAGGGCTGTTGAGTGAGAAAGTTTAAACAACCATAACGTTTTCTACAAATTTCATAATGAGGCTAGTGATACCTCATTGGAAAGTTATCAGATAGAGGAATGCAATGGTATGGGTATTTAGGTTGAAGAACTGATATAAGAAATCAAAAAATGTAGAAAACTGAAAACCATAGATTTGGGAGGAAAATGACCATACCAACTTCAAGTAGTCATATCCGAGGCTACGAGTAATGAAATAAATCCTAGGATAGCTCGATAGAAATATGGAGAAGAGAAAAAAATATGGAATAATAAATAGGATAAGATTGAGAGTGTAAATCACTCAAAAATTCAAAACACAGACACAACTCAAATTCAAATCAAGAAACGAACATGCAGACTTAAAACAATCTTATCTTGAGCTAATGACAATGAAATTGAGCGATAAATAGCTCAATGGAAATATGAGAGAGAGGAGAACAAGACAAAATGATATCTTTCATCATATCAGAGCCAAAAACGCCCAGAACAACAAAAGAAATTCAGAAAATGACCCAACAGGAAGAGTGAATAATAAAATTAAATAGATATCATTGATAAATTTCCATAGGGAGAATATAACCACCCGAGAGTCTCTTCAACTCCCATTTGTAACTCCTACATCTACATTTTTGAAATTCCATAGAAATTTGAAATGTAAAAAAGATAAAATTAGGGGCAAATGAAACGAATCATGAGAACTGAAGAGTCTATGTCTTGTTCTATAAAAGGGAACTAGTTGAATGTATCAAGACTTTTTCCCTTTGTAACAAAGGATGGTACTATTACTTCTAAGGAATAAAGAGCAGGAGGCATTTCAAAAATAGGTGGCTTTGATGCATGTAGTAGAGACTACTCTTGATGCATTTATCTTTTTCTTGAGTGGATAGGATTCTGTTGTATGAATTTTTTTTTGCACTCTTTGTTGTTTACTCAAGCCATCACATGTTTCTTCATGGGTACATAAATGATTTTATAAATGTATTGTGAAACTATATGTCTATGCATATGTAGATTATCACTTTCATTTGTCATTATAATACATGAATTATTTCTGGTTCTGATGGTTATCTTCATCTATACTCATTCTCTTGGTTTTTCTCTTGGGATGGGTTAGAATTAGTTATATTTTAGTTAGTTTATCGTTAGAATTAGTTAGAACTCTCTGGGGGTCAGTTTGTTGTTTTTCCCCTTTTTATTCTTTTAATTCTGAGCAACAACAAGGCCCATAAACTCACGGGAAATGCTACTCCAAATGAGAGTAGGTATGATTCGGACCTTCTATCAGGCGTTTTCCCTCATCTGATTGAATGGTTCATTTTGGCCTATCTACACTACTATAAAGAGGAGGTTGATTGCAAGGGTTGTCACCTACAACCTATTCACTAATTACTGAAGTCATTTCATACACCTTTTGTTTGGTGACGTTTCTCCATCTACAGGCCCGTGGTTTCTATTGAGTTTGTTGATCTATATTATCACCTACAAGAGTATATATCTTAGTTATTTTGCAGAGGAAATACAAAACAACACAAACCAGGTTTTTCCATTAATTATTATTGTATTGTAGCTTGGTTTTCCAAATATTTTTTGTTGTCATGATTATCTAATATAAAATATATATTGAGTTAAGTTGTGGGTATCTATTTATAATTTCTCAACAGAGATAAAAAAAAAAATCACACATAAACTTTTGTGAAAGTAATTTTGTGCCAACCATTTTAAAAAATGCTTAAACCATCAAACCAAGGAAATTGCGGGAAGGAAATCAGATTATGTACATACATGGGTAAAAAAATATGAATACAAAGAAGGATTTCATGGCTGAAATGTTTCATCACATTCAACAAACCAAGAGAGAGCTAGCAACAATTAAATACATGCCTTACTACTCGCAATATCTAGCATTGGATGAGAAGATCTGTGCAGTGATGTCCTTACAAGACTATTGCACCATCAAGTATGGAAGTTGGCCCAAGGACTTGGATGGGGATTCCTTTAAAGGCACATGGTAGAAATTGAAGAGATATGAGTGTGAAGGACAGGTGGAGGAGCATGCATCTATCCATGTTGAGGATTTGTGCATAGAGGAAGACCAGAAAACAACATATGATACTCCATTAGAGCTAAATGATGAGGTCTATGACACTAGTGTGATGGATGGGTATACCTATGATGAATTTTTCAAGTCATCCAATGTTGATGATCCAACATCTCTCCATGTGTATGATGCTTATGATGAGGTTGTGTTAGAAGCAAACTATGACGTGGATTCAACACCTTATCCCATTTATGATGCCTATGATGATGAGGGCATGAATGTACCTCAATATGATGAAGGATGGGTGTTTGAAAATTTTCCATGGGATATTGATCTATCTGTTGGATTACTGAGAGGGGGGGTGAATCAGTAATAGAGCAATTTAACCATATAATCCAAGTGTTATATCAATGAAGCATTATTATCCAATAACTGCAGAGTAAATAAGCAATGAACAAATGAACAATCATACACATACA
>ML794073.1:411061-423858 GCA_009831015.1 Picea engelmannii
TCCATCTTCATCTATGCATTCTCATCAAGGACAATACATATTATATTACATCAATCATCAATCAATCAATCCTTTGACATCAATCAATCACTTGACATCAATCAATCAAACCATTGGCATCAATGACAACATGATCCAACACCCTATGACGTGGATTCAACACCTTATCCCATTTATGATGCCTATGATGATGAGGGCATGAATGTACCTCAATATGATGAAGGATGGGTGTTTGAAAATTTTCCATGGGATATTGATCTATCCTCTCAAGAGCCATGCGTGGAGGATGGAAAAGAAGGGGATAATTTTGGAAATGATAACATATCGGAAATCTTGTATGAGAATGATAGGCCACATGAGTCCCATCATTGCATGGTATCATCTAGTGAGTTAGTTGGTCCCTTATATGACATCCCATGCCATGTTGATCAAATACCATTGCATAAATTGGAGGACTGACTATTGGTTACAGAGGAGAGAATTTTACAAGTATTGATGAGGGAAGATGGTGGTCATAAGTTTATTGAAGAACTTATGTGGAAAAATCATATGGAGGAGAGAAAAAAAGGAGTTGCATATGGATTCACTAGTGCTCAATTACACATAATAAAATAATCACTAGAGAAGATGAAATCAGATTACTTGCAGTTGTTCATGGACAAGGACCTTGCTCTCAAGTTCGTTGAATACATGGAAAGGAAGGTTAAGGATATTTTTTACTAGTTTATTTTGGCACACTCTTCATCACTTACAACAAATAATGCATCATCTTGGGCAGCCATGACACATGAGGGAGTGAGTGGCACTCATGAATTGAGGGAGGATCCTCTTTTGACAATTTTGCACAAGATAATTTAGAGTTGCAAGTGCGTGAGGAGAGGTATGACACAAACAGTTGTGATTATTCTCATGTTTTACATTATGGGGATCAAGATGAGAAAGCTTTTCACATTCCTTGTGGACCATCCTACGAAGGAATATATACATACTTGGTTTGGGTGAAGAGGTACATGACATACATGGTCACACTCAGGGATACAGGTTCAAGTGACATCAATAGAGTGGTGGATACAATAGCGTCTACATGATACATGATGATACAGGACGATTCGGTGATCAACAAGAGTGTGTATGGGTATTCATTGGCACACAACAATGTACATTGGAGTTTTGAGGCATTTCTTCCAGGGAGACCTCCTGATAGAGTCAACGAGCATACCATTGAATATATCTAGGCTCTATTGGATCATTTTACTGAGGTTTTAATATCATTCATTGAGAGTGGTGACCTTCCAATATGGTGGTGGGATCCTAACATTCATCCAAATAATGGATTGCTTTAGACCAGGATGGTGACCGATAGAGTTGAGGCAGTGATTAGTCTACCTCGTTGTGGGGATGTTGTGAGAGGATTTGTGGATATTTTTTTATATATGGAGAGATATTTTTCCCCCGTGATACCCCTGATCGAGTATAGTCATGTATTGGCAAATTATGACTTCACTAATATGCCTTGATGAAGTA
This sequence comes from Picea engelmannii, assembly GCA_009831015.1. NCBI lineage: Eukaryota > Viridiplantae > Streptophyta > Pinopsida > Pinales > Pinaceae > Picea > Picea engelmannii. The sequence continues at coordinate 412,586 of ML794073.1, forward strand.
TGATTCATGATAGTGGGTACCCGGGGACTGTAGTGTTTTCAAAGTTTACTCTGAGGATGATTAAGATTGGTTGCTCAGAGGAGTGGTCTTCTGAGGAGTTGATCAATTTTACACAGCTCATGACTTCCTGGCTTACCAAGGGTAGTCAGGTGGATTCTTGTGTTATCACCTTGCAGATCAATGTTATGAGAAGAGAGTGTTTCACATCATCCACGTAGGCCCTATAGAGGTTCACATGGAGGGGCTTCGCAGACAATTTAGGGGGAGATATGGGAGATTGTACAACTTTTCAGTAGAGAAGGACAAAGAACACTCATCCCATATGATTGATGCAGTCCTTGACCATTTCTAGGAAAGAGTTGGAGAGAATTTTGACAGATTGCATCACATTTTAATGAGGGTATAGTGGGAAGATAGTATGTATGCAATGATTGATCAGTTCATGGACTTCCTGGTGATTTCTTCAAATTATGGGGTAGCATAGGTGATAGAGATATCTTGTGGAGATATCTTTACAGTCCATGAGTAGCCTTGATTCATTTCTAGTGATCAGGATAAACTTCCTTTTCTGATATTCAAGATCGATTATGGAAGTGGATTTCTAGGTCATGAATTCACATGGATGCCTATGCAGGCTACTATTCATGGTAGTAGGTTTAGTTCTTACATGTATTTCATCTTGGAGTTCTAGAAGAGGAGGATGCATAGTGGGAACGACGATCGGACGATTATGATCAAAGTAGAACAACATCAACATGGTGGTTCATTTCTTATATTAGTGTGGGACCCTAGGTTTCGGTATTAGACCGTTCAAAAATTGACAAAGATAAGAGATCCAGTTTATTCTTTTATAAGATTAGTTCCATAGTAGACCAGTTCTTTGAGGAGTTGACAGAGTTTTTTTAGTATCAAGTTTCTCTACTTATCAAAAGTATTTAGGAGACCTCTTACGTTAGTACCTTGCTAGAAAAAGAGTTCAGTAGAGGATGCTTCACATATCCCAATTTGGTTTGGGACCCTGGTATCATTTTTAGTTTCAGTCTGTGGATCATGAGCTTGTGATGGATTTGGTTGAGGAGAAGCAATATTTGGGAAGGAAGGATTGTAATGTCCCCATTTTTGGGGTCTCTTTTTCTACAGTTGGAGATTACTTCTGAGGCTTGTTTCATCCTAGACAGAGGGGTGAGGTTAGGTTATCAATAATATCAGAGTATTTGGAGGTGTTATATGAGGCACAACCTAGTCCATTTACCATCTTTCATCACCGGGATCACTTCTGCACAATTTGTTCTCGGTTCCGTGGCATTCCGACAATTCTCATAATTTAAGGGTATTATTGAGCATAATCTAATTAAATGAATTAAATGTGTTATTTGGATCATATTATTTTAGGGGACACCTTAGTGTAATAGCTCGTTGGAACTAAGACAAAAAATTCTAAAGGTTGAGATGATGAGGAAGGGACCTCCAACATCTGAAAATGCCTTAAAATCATATTAATCACTTTCCATCCTTAAAAGGGGGTTAAAAAGGTTAGAAAGTAGTTTTAAGATTAATAATTACTTAAATATTATTAAAAGTGACTTTTAATATTTAAGTTAAAGGTAAATGGGGAATAAGGGTCATGTGGATTAATTCAAAGGGGGAAAGTTATACAAGTTATACAAGGGGCATCGAAGAAATATAAAATGAGGGGTATCCCTTCACTTTCATCATTATATTTGGATTGATCTCTTGTTGGAGTGGTCTCATGAGTCAAAGTTTTCATTGGGGTTTTGCAAAAACCATTCCATTGTGGTTTGGTTTTGGTGGAGATTGTCATTGGAGCTTCATTTTGTGTTTTTTCTTCATTTTAGAGGTGTAGCGACTTGCTTAGGAGGCTCATGGGGCTTTCAGGAGGTGGTTGTGGCATCTTCCAAGTTTTTGTCTTGCATGTTGTTGTGTTTTTTTTGTTGTATTTTCAATCATTGTAACAACCATTAGAGACTTGTTATTGATGTGTTTCAGGGTTCCTTCTATAATAAAAATACCCCCATATTGTCTCTATTATTCATGTGTACTTGAATATGTTTGAAAAAAGTCCATTATCATAATGTAGGAAAACCATTTGTAGATTGTTGTCAATCCGATTTAGCATAAAATATATGTAATACCAACTCTTTGACACAATTACACAAAATATCACAATATCCCAGCTTAACTCACTTGGGGATATCACAATAACTTGTGACTAATTGTTATTTTTTTTTACAAAGACAAGAATGGAGACAAAGATAACAAAGGAAATGGAATTATGACAAGTGTAGGAGGAAAATATAACAAAGAAAATAGAATTATGATGAGTGTGATATTAAAAAACATGAAGTATATAAACTAAATGCAATGTCAATTCCCATATTAACAAGAATCGACAATTCTCATAAGACACCAATTCTAGTGGTGATTCACAAAGACAAGATGCCTAAGAAAGAGGCATGACATTGGGACAGAGAAGCATTTTTAATATCTATTCTCTCTAAACTTGATTGCCATTAAAATTTCACTTACAATTTCTGATATCTAGAGGCCCAACAATATGATGATAATCATCTCGTTGGCGCAAAAGTAGATCTAATTACTATAAATGGGATGGGGATCGACTCGTGACATAGCCATAAACATACATATATATTGTTCCTATATAGTGCTCAAGAGAATATTGAAATATTTGAGGCCATTAAGGTAAATGACTTTTCTTACACACCTGTAACATAATATGGTTTAGGAAATTAGGTAGCTATATTCATGTATGTCACACAATATCCATGTAAGTATATGTATACTTACACAACTGCAATGTGAGAAATGCGACATGCTCATACGAATAGCTTATATATTAGTCAGTTTGAGAAGCAGACACTACAAATTAGTGTAATGTTAATTTATATCACATTCTTCCATGTAGATACTCTATCTGAATATTCAACTCAACAATAAAGAGGGTGGGGGCATTAATAGAGAAAATATATTAATGTCAAAATAGAGACTTCAGATATTTAACTTAACAATAAAAAGTGTCAAAATATTGATCTCAATGACTACTAGATTTACAAGATGTAATGCAGTTTCATGTAAGAATTTTTCTATTTTGATTTTGATTTGTAAAATCGCCACTGGTTAGTAAACCTATCCCATGGTTAGTAAACATATCCCATGAAAGGTGAACAAGGAAAATTATGTGCACATAATCTATACAATTATTGTAATAATAGAAAGTCGAGCCACAAAATAGAAATATCCCAAAACAAAAATTGTGTGCATAAAATATCCCAGAAAAAAAATATTAACGATGGGAAAATATTTAAACCTACTTTAATGGGTGTACGACTCTAGAGAAGATAATGAAGAAAAAATTATTAATGATGGGAAAAAATTTAAACATACTTCAATGAGTGTAATGAAGTGCTCATAGCGATCATAGAAGATAAAAAATTTATTAAATTTTGGAAAATGGTTTAATTGTTTTAAAATTTGGCAAATAGTTTAATTTTTATTTATTTATGGATTCACTTCATAGAATATAATGGGGATGTCTAACTTTCTACTAAATGTTTTTTTTGCTTGAATCCAGTCATAGGAATTTGAACTTATTTTTTGTTGTTAAAAATCCATTTATGAATGCAAATATAGATTCAACATCTTGAAAAATCCCTTTGACACTTGGATTATACAAAAATAATCACTCAAATCTACAAATCTAGCAATTTATAAAATCGTCATTTCATAGAAAGTTTAGGCTACTGCTAATATAATCCATTTTACAATATAAAAATACATACAAGAATTTAAACTTATGATGAAACTATTGTTCTAAATAGAATGTTTATTTATAGACGTAGTTTAAATTGTATATTTTTTTTATAATTTTTTCATATTTATATATCAGTTTTACTTGAAATCTTGTTAAAAAAAATATCGAAATTGTACATTTGAGTTTTTAAATCTATATAATTTGAGTGTTTCAGAGTTTTTAAGGGAACTGAATCTATTTATACATTCAAAAATGAAATTTAAACAAAGAAAAACTAATTTTACCATCATATATTGCAAGCAATAACTACCCCTTATGCAACATTGAATGATGCCCTAGCTGATATATATGCGATCATATCACTTTGATATATATACCATAAATTCCAGAATATATCAAATGCTGTATATACCACCTGCCCACCACAACAAGCTAGTTATTGCTAGTGATGATATATTCCAATTTTCCAATTATGAAATTGACACATGTACTTCCCCGGACAACTCTGACAAGTGTGCGACATTTTCTTGAGCTAGTTGTTAAATTTGAAACATATATTCAAAGATATATAAGTAATAACGATGTTACACTCTTCTCGTCGTCTAATTTAAAACAAATACGGAAAGAAATATAATTAATTACATGTTACATATATTCATTGATGGAATTTTGTGTCTCAGATAACTGCCATTAACACTGACTTGATAACTAATAAACCATATAGAGTTTCTTTGTAGTTTTATACTCTTCCATGTTATTATGTTGTCGGCCTGGGTAGATGGCATTGCATGATTCACATCGGTTTGTCCTGGAATCTCATTCAACATGGATGACGAAAACGGGCCAGCTTTCTGTCTTCTATTACTTGATTTCCACATCAAGTATTTCCATGGCAATGACAATGCAGGAAAGATTCTCATCTAGTTAAAATATGAGAAAAAAACACACACAGGTGAGGCTACGCTCACTTCTATAACATTCAATGAAGACCGATTACATCATTATATAGGAAACTACTCTAATTAGTTAGTTACATCAAACCATAGATAACTAGACTCTATTTACGCTATTGACTCTGTCAACTAACAGTTAAAATTGATGCTTATAACTGACTCTTACTCCATTATTTCCAAGTCTCCCCCTTAATGGAGAATGGATTGACTTCTACACCTAACATCTCCCTAAACAACTCAAACTTAATCTTTCCAAGAGGCTTAATGAAAATATCAGCAACATTTTCACTAGTATTACAATACATAAGAGCTATTTCATTTGACTGCAAATTTTCTCTAATAAAATGAAACTAAGGATCAACATGCTTTGTCCTTGCATGAAAAATCGGATTCTTCGCAAGATTGATTGAACTTTGATTATAACATTTGATCATCATAGGTTCCTTTCGTTCTTCTCCAACATCTTGAAGAAGTCTTCTTAACCAAATAGCTTCACAAGTTGCTGCACACAAGGCTTTATATTCTGCTTCAGTAGAAGACAAAGATACAGTAGGCTTCTTTTTACTGCTCCATGAAACAACCTCGGATCCAATTCCAAACGCATATCCAGTGGTTGATCTTTGATCATCCGGATTGCAAGCCCAATCAGAATCTAAGTAACCTGTAAACTCAACATTAGATGCATCAGTATATTTAATACCATAATCAAGTGTTCCTTTTAGATACCTAAGTACTACCTTCGCTGCATTCCAATGGATTTCTATAGGTTTTGCCATAAACTGACTTAACAGACTCACAGAGTATGCAATATCAAGTCTGGTTGTGGTGAGATAATTCAAACTACCCACCATCTATCTATACGTAGTGCCATTCACCTCCTTCAAACCATCATCACAATAAAGTTTCACATTTTGCTACATGGGAACAATAGAAGATTTACACTGATACATTTTGAATCTCTTAAGAACTTCTCTGATATACTTACTCTGACAAACAAAAGTTTGGCCTTCATTTATCCAAACTTGAAGACCTAGGTAGTAATGTAACTCACCAAGATCTTTCATTTCAAATACTTGATACAACTGCTCCTTGATTTCATCAATTAATTTCTCTGCATTTCTTGTAATTATCAAATCATCAACATATAAGGAAATCAATACTATATACCCCTGCTCATCAAATTTGGTATACACATTTGGATCATTTTTTCTCCTCGTAAAACCATGTTGAAGAAAGAAAGAGTTTATCTTCTCATACCATGAACTAGGTGCCTGTTTTAGTCCATACAATGCTTTCTTTAACTTACACACTAAGTGTTCTTGCCCTTGTTCCACAAACTTTTCAGGTTGAGTAAGGTAAGCCTCCTCCTTTAACTCACCATTCAAAAATGCAGATTTAACATCTAATTGGTGTAGCTTCCAATGATACTTTGTAGCTAAAGTAATTAACATTCTGATAGTATTCAATTTAGCTACTGGTGCAAATGTTTCAACATAATCAATACCTTATGTTTGTGAATAACCCTTTGCCACCAGTCTAGCCTTATATTTATCTATACTACCATCTGATTTAAACTTGGGTTTGTATATCCATTTGCATCCAATGGGATTCTTATGTTTAGGCAATTCAGTCAATTCCCAAGTATTTTTTTTCATTATAGATTCATATTCTTCCTCCATTGCATTTCACCATTCATCATGTTCATTTGCTTCATCAAAACTCATAAGTTCTATGACATTTGAAATGCTACTCATTAGGGCATAGTCTCTATACCTCTTAGGGAGTCGAACCTGTCGTGAAGATATTCTCAACTAATTATCTTCTTGCCCACTTTGTGAAGATATGTCTTCACTTCTAGGTGAAATGTGACTTTTTGAATTGTCCATATCACTTAGTCCTTCTTGCTACTGCTACTGTTGTCGCTGTGATTGTGGTTGTTGTTGTGGTGGTTTCTCCTGCTGCTTCTCTTATTTAACTCCTTCATCAAGAAGTCTATGCCATTCCTCATGACTGTTGTCGTCATTATTTCCTGCTTCCTGCTCATGGAAAAGTACATCTCTACTTGCAAATACTTTGTGAGTGGCAGGATCAAATAGTTTGTATGCTTTGAATTCAGAATAGTACCCAATGAAAATACATTTAATGGATTTAGCATCCAATTTCTTCCTATTCTCCTTTGGAATATGAGCAAAATCATTACACCCAAATACTTTCAAATTATGAACTGTAGGTTTGGAACCATACAAGGCTTCGAAAGGAGTAACATTATCAAGACACCTTGTTGGACTTCTATTATTTAAATAAACTACATTATATATGGTTGCAACCCAAAATGCATTCGAGACATTCTTACCTTTCATCATACTACTCGCCCTTTGTGCACAACTGAAAAAGTAAAATTTGTGAAGTCCAGCTGAAATTACAGTGCAGACATCTTTAACGATTTCTGCAACCCAAGTGCTCGTGAGGTGAGGACTCCCCGCACTCTATTATTGGGTGAGGCTGCGTGGATAGATAGCGTGAGAAACATTTTTTCTAGTGCTTCTCATCGAGTCTGGCTGCAATGTGAGCAAATCTTATTGTTGGGAAGCGTAAGAATCATCCAAGAGCTAGTCGAGGGAAGAGGGTCGTGGACCAAATCGTGGACCAAATAAGGTAATGCGTGAGTTTAGTTCCGATTTGGTGTGTGAGAAAGTTTTCATGCATGAGATTTGAATGTGGATTTGGTGCGTGAGCGTGGAGGTAGTTTGCATGTGTGAGCTCATGGAGGTAGTTTGCATGAGTGGAGTTTGAAGCGTGAGTTAATTTCACATATTAGTTTTTTTGTGAGTTAATTTCACATATTAGTTTGCATTAGTGGAGTTATTAAATAACCTTTATTCTTAGTGAGTGAGGTATGGAGTTTATTGAAAGTGGATACTTTCTTATAAAGTGGATATTTTTTAAGTAAAGTGCGAGGCTTCTATAAAGAGGTGAAGAGGGAGTTATAAACATTTTTATTAAAGTGGATGCATGTGTATTTAAAACACACAAAAAAAATAAAAAAATTAAAAATTAAAAAAATTATATTATTTTTATATATAAAGTGGTTTTAAGGTTTTCTCTTAAGAAAGATGAGAGTCAAGATTGAGACGGATCGTGGTATCCAAAGGAAGAGGGACATAAAGTTGCATATCCTTGGTGATTCACTTGCAGAGACTAAATTGCAGTGATGGCGAATCTGTTGGCAGAGACCTACCTCAACGAAGCCAACAACTTAGATGGCTTGAATTTTATTAACTGGAAATTCAAGATGCAGACGTTGATGGAGGGCTATGGTGTCTAGAACATTGCAAAGGGAACTTAAGTGAAACCTGATGCGGCTGCAGGTGTGACAACAACACAGATCCAAGATTGGGAGAAGTGCCAAAACAAGGCAAAGGTATTGTTGTACATGTCTTTTAAAGATAGCATAATTCCACATATTAGAGAAGCTACAACTTGTGTTGCAACATGGAAAACGCTTAAAGCATTGTATGAAACTAGCAACACAAATCACATTTTGTTCTTGAAAACTAAATTGCTAGGCATTAATATGGAAGGAAATGAATTTGTTAGTTCATTTTTGGGTCGTATTAAAGAGGTGAAAGACAAGCTAGTAAATATAGGGGAAAGTGTTTCCAACACTGATCTGGTCACTATTACCTTAAATGGTATGCTAGAAGATTATCATATGTTCATAATAGGTCTCGTAGCAAGGGAGAAACCTCCTACGTTTGAAGAACTAACAGGTATTTTGCTGCAAAAGGAAGAGAGGTGCGGGAATCTGAAGCCTCGCAATAAATATTTGGCACTGTGGTCAAATAAGAGATCCTCGAGAGGGAGATCAAGAGAAAGAGGCAGAGGAGGCAATTTATCGCAGAGAAGCAGTTCATGGAAGAGAGGCAGTTCATCGCAGAGAAGAAAATATCCAAGACCGAATCAAGGTATGCAATCTAACAAGAATGAATCAAAGAGTTGTTTTTATTGTGGTTGACCTGGACATATTGTTAAACACTGTCATAAAAAAAAAAGTGATGAGGCTAGGAACAAAGCTAGAACACATTCAGGTCATTATGCAAAAAAATCGTTAAATCATGATCTCAAATTATTTATTGCTAGTGATGATATTGATGAATCCCCAAATTTTGATTCACGAGATCATAGGTTGTTTGTGTCTAACGCTTCTTTATTTGCTGAAACAGATGATTATGATGCCTGGTTTGTGGATTCCGGAGCATCAGTACATATGACATGAAATAAGATGTGGTATACTAATTTTAAAGAAACACAGAATGGAGCCAGCATATATCTTGGCGATGACCGTGCTCATCAGATCAAGGGATATGGAGACATTCCTATGACATTGCCAAATGGTACAGTTCGTCACATTCACAATGTTGTTTATGTACCAGGGATAAAGAAAAATTTGATCTTTGTGTCCACCATTACAGATCAGAACTTGAAGGTTGAATTCTTCAAGAATTATTCATATTGAAGGATCTGTTGGACCATTTCCAAACTGTTGCAACGAGAATCAGAGTAGGAGGCATGTACAAACTTGATGTTACTAGCAAATCACATCACGCACTGACTTCTGCAACTATGCCAACGGAGATTCTTTGGCATCAAAGGTATGGAGACATCAATCATCCTGATTTATTGTTATTAGAGAAAAAGAATATGGTTGAAGGACTTCCCATGTTAAAGAATGAGAATGTTGTGTGTGATGGATGTGCATTAGGAAAGATGCATAGACATGAATTCCCCTCTAATCCTGATAGAAAAAAGAGAGATGTGTTAGATCTTGTGCATATTGATGTTTGTGGGCCTATGCAGACTAAGTCTTTAGGAGGTGCATTTTACTTTATGTTATTTATTGATGATTGCACGAGATACACATGGGTTTACTTCCTTAGATGAAAAAGTGATGTTTTCGAGTACTTTAAGGAGTTCAAAACCGTGGTGGAAAACCAGACAAGAAAATCCATCAAAATCCTCCATTTAGATCAAGGGGGAGAGTATAAATAAGGGAACGTCAACAAATATTGCAAAGATCGTGGAATAGTACAACAGTTTACAGTACTTCACACTCCACAGTAGAACGGAGTTGCTGAAAGAAAAAACAGAACTCTGGTAGAGTGTGCACGTAGTATGATGAAAGGTAAAAATCTCTCGAATGCATTTTGGGCTGAGGTAGAAACTTTTTCCAGCTGCTTAAGTATTTTTTGGGAAAAAATTTCAAGTGTGGTGAACTCTGCTCTCAATTTCTGAATCTCCAGTGCAATATAAGGTACTTGTGTTGGGCGTTCACTCTGATAGACTTTGCCATGGCTGCTCTCTCCTCCACAGTTGGTCTGCATTCTAATTCGCTTATTATTGGGTAGTATAGAATGGACTCATGAGATCATGAACTACTCATGGCTTCAATTTAATGCAGTAAATTCATGTCAAAGATGGAAAGCATCTCTCGTCACTGAGAGCATTTGATATGCTCAAACTGCCAAGGATCCTAAATACAACCTTTGCAAATGACAAATTGTGTTGGAGAAGTTCAAATCATAGGCAACCTCATAAACTGAAGTAAGTCATGATATACAAAACAAAAGCTTATTTTGTCTTATAACTCGAAAGTAACGAGACGATATAGATAGTTCCAAATTCCAATTATTTTTAGACGTAGCTCACATGGGAAAGTCTTCCTTCATGCGGTAGGATAAAACATTTCCCGAAAACGAGGGCTTTTAAATATCTTTGAATGGTTGGTCCACCCTTTGAAAATCCTAAAATTATGTAGATCGATTGGGAAAAACAACTAAAACTCAGTAAATTGGTCGATGCATTTTGTTTTGCTGAATTCCCACCACCCTCGCCGGCCATCCAGATGACTCCATATATTTTCGATTTATGACATTACTTTGTATCAATGTATCAAAGACCTTGTATTTCAATTATCATCAGTTTTTGCAAATTTCAATGGAAAATGGTGAGAAGATAATTTGCACCACTCGATCAACTAATATTTATAGAAAATGGTGAGAAGATCATTTGCACTATGATATTTCTGGAAAATCGTGAGAAGACAATGTATGCATATTTTCATTCTTCGTTTGTACGAAATATAGTGTATCATCACATGTATATCCACATTATTTTCATTTTAAACATATTTTAATTGGAATGTAAGTAAGATTATTTCTTTAATTTTACATTTGTTTGTTTTTTTATGATATATATTTTACTTTAAATTTTTATAATATTAATAATGACTATTTTCTATCTTTTATATCAACCACTTTTATAAAGTAGTTGTTGCTAGTTGAAGATCAAAAATCGACTAAAGACCAACATGCAGTGAGAATGACCATTAATATATTAATTAATTATTACATTAATATCATATATAATAATAATGTAATTTATTAATACATTAATATATTATATTAATGTATCAATGCATATAAATTAATGATCTATAGATATATTAATAATGTATAAATTAAAGTATATAT
>ML794073.1:423878-447835 GCA_009831015.1 Picea engelmannii
AATATATATATATATATATATATATATATATATATATATATATATATATATATATATATATATTGCTAAAGTATTAATGAACTAATAAACTAATACATTAAATACATCAATAAATATATTACCAAAATATTAATATGCCAATACCTTAATAAAATAGTAATACATTGAACTTAATGTATTTACTAATACTTTATTAAAGTATTAATATATTAATATATAATATAACATATTAAAATATTAATTATACATTAATAATGTATTAATACATTAAAGTGTACTTTCATTGATTGATTGATACAATAATAATGTAGTGTATTAATTAGTTTATACATTAATACATTGGTAAAGTATCAATACACTAATAAAATATTACATTAATAATATATTAAATACATTAACAAATACATGAATAAAATATTAATACACTAATAAAGTAATACATTAATAAAATAGTAATTTATTGAACTTAATGTATTTAATAAAACACTATTAAAGTATTAATACATTAACAATACATGATCAAATTACTTAATTTATAAATATAAGTATTAATACAGTCCCCTTGTTTGTGGGACAAGGGACCCCCTTATTTGTTTGTTTGTGGTAAAGTCTACGGAGGTATACATACCCTATCCCCCTCTGGATTTGAACTTGTGACCTATTAAGAGGAAACATATGTTCTTAACCATTAGGCCCTCTCAGGTTGTATGGATGGCCACCATACAGTCTGAGTGGGCGTAATGCTTGACTATGGTTGGTCACCATTATGATTAACTTTGGTAGAACTTGGTTGACTTTGAGAAGGAAAGGTTCACTATGGTTGACATGGTTAATTATGGTTGACCATGACCTTGCTTGACTATGACCATGGATAATTATGGTTGACCTTGGTTGACCATGACTAGGTTAATTTTGGTTGACCTTAGATTACCATGATCATAGTTAACTATGGCTGACCATGACCATGGTTAACTTGTTTTGACCTTCACTATGATTGACATTGGTTGACCATGACCATGGTTGAGTGTGGTTGACCACGGTTGACAATGGTCAACCATGTTTCACAATTATTGTTCATAGATGACAACCACTAGCCATGAAGAATGACCATAACTATGATGGCATTATTACATTAATATATAGATGACCACTAGTGACCATCACCATGAGTATGGATGACATGAATACATTAATGTATATTGTAATGTATTAAGTAATTAATACATTAATACATTATTAATTAATACATTAAAACATCAATAATGTATTTATTAATATTATTAATACTCTAAAACATTAATATTAATATTAAAACATTAATAGTAAAGTATTAATACATTAAAAAATTAATAAAGTATTAATATATTAAAAATACATTAGTAAAGTAATAACAAATTAATAAATACATTACTAAAGTATTAATAATTTAATAAATATATTATKAAAGTAGTAATACATTAATTGACAATGACCATGGTTGAGTATGGTTGACCATGACCATGATTAACTTTGATAGACTTTAGTTGACTTTGGGAAGGAAATGTTGACTATGATTGACTTGGTTAATTATGTTATTAAAGTATTAATACATTAATCAACAATGACCATGACCATGGTTAACTTTGTTAGACCTTGGTTGACTATGATTGACTATGGCCATGGTTAACTTTGGTAGACCTTGGTTGAATTTAGGAAGGAAAGGTTGACTATGGTTTACATGGTTAATTGTGGTTTACCATGACCATGTATAATTATGGTTGACCTTGGTTGAGCATGACCATGGTTAATTGCGATTGACCTTGAATTAAAATAATCATGGTGAATTATGGTTCATTATGACCATGGTTAACTTCCCTAGACCTTCATTATGCATGATCATCACTATGGTTGACCTTCATTGACCATGACCATGGTTGAGTGTGGTTGACCTTGGTTGACAATGGTTAACTATGTTTGACAACTGTTGTTTGTAGATGATCATGGATAACGATGACCATAACTACGGATGAAATTAATACATTAATGTATATTATAATGTATTAATTAATTAACACATTAATACATTATTAAAGTATCAATACATTAAAACATTAATAAATTAGTAATACATTAACAATTTTTTATTACATTAATGTAATGTCTAAATTAAATTAATAATTTACATTAGTGTATAATGTTACTTATTAATTAATTGATACATTAATAATGTAATGTATTAATTTATCAATACATTATTAATTAATAGTTGCTAAAGTATCAATACACTAATAAAGTAATACATTAATAAAGTAGTAATACATTGACCTTAGTAATATAATATTAGGATATTAATGACCTTAGTAATACATAACTAAAGTATTTATACATAGCCTTAGTAAATTATTAATACATAGCCTTAATAAAGTATTAGTACATAGCCTTAGTAAATAGCTTGTGTTGAGCATAGCCTATGTATTAATACGATATTAACACATATTATTAATAATGTCACAATGTCACGACAAGATGATCACCTTGTTGTAACGACGTTATGTTCGTCACATTGAGACGACAAGGCTATGGTCGTCACATTGCGATGACATGATATTTTGCGGCACATAACGAAATGATATTTTGCAGCACATTGCACTGAAAGGATATTTGCGTTTCATTGCGATGACAAGATATTTGTGTCACATTGAGATGATGAGGTTATGTTTGTCACATGCGACAATGAGGCTATGTCAATCACATTGCAATGACAAGGTTATGTTCGTCACATTACGATGACATGATATTTGTGACACATTGTGAGGATAGGATATTTGTGTCACATTGCGACGACGAGGCTATGTTCACCACATTGTGATGACAAGGTTACGTCAATTACATTGAGACGACAAGGCTATGTTTGTCAAACTGTGATGAGAAGACTATGTTCGTAACATAACAACGACGAGACTATGATTGTCACATTATGATGACAAGGGTATGTTCAAAACATAGCAAGGACAAGGCTATGTTCTTCCCACGGCGACAACATGGCTATGTTCGTCACATTGTGACGAGAAGATATTTGTATTGCATTGCCAGGACAAGATATTTGCATCATATTGCGACGATGAGGCTATCTTCATCACATTGCAAGGACAAGTCTATGTTCATCAAGTGTGAGGATAAGGTTATGTTCTTCATAATGCGATGATAAGGCTATGTTCATCATAGTGTGACAATAAGTGTATGTTAGTCACATTGCGATGGTGGAGCTATGTTCATCACATTACAACGATAGGGCTATGTTCGACACATTGTGACAACAAGGCTACGTTTGTGACATTGTGATGATAGGATATTTGCATCACGTTGCAAGGACATGATATTTTTGTCACATTGCGACGATGAGGCTATGTTCATGACATTACAACAACAAGGCTACGTTCATCACAATGTGATGATAAGGCATGTTCATCACATTGAGATGATGGGGCTATGTTCATCGCATTGCAACGACATGGTTATGTTCCACACAATGTGACATTACTATGTTTGTTAGATTGTGATGCTACTATGTTCATCACGTTGTAACATTAATATGTTCATCACGTTGCAACATCCAATTTTGTTTATCAAATTGCAATGTTGGATCATGTTCATCACATGATAAGGTTGGTTTATGTTCAACACATTACAAAGGAAGTTTTGGTGAATTTTTTTAAAAAATATAACATTTTTTTTCATTTGTCACAAAGATAGGAATTGTGAAGTGATGTATGCATTACATAGAAGGCAACTTAAAATCTTACTTATTCTAGCGACGATGATAGAAAATCATCTAAAACTTTGCACATAATGAATTATACTATTAAAAGGAAATTGATAAATTCCACTACAATAAAACAACTCCTTTAGTAAAGAGAATAAAAAATTTAAAATATAATTTATTATTCCATTAAGAAATACCTATATAAGTTAAATATATAAAAACTAAAAATGTAGTTGATTCCTATTATTTTATAGTAGTAATACATTATTAAAGTATGCATACATAAATAATACATTAATGTAATGTAGAAATTAAAGTATTAATTTACATTAATTAATGTATAAAGTAATTTGTTAATTAATTCATCCATTAATAATGTAATGTATTAATTACATTAACACATTATTAAATAATTAATAAATTGCTAAATTATAATAAAATAATATATTATTAATGTAATAACACATTTAAAAATACATTTATGCATTAAAGTTATTAATAAATACATTATTAAAATATGAATACATTAAAACATTAGTAAACAATTAATACATTTAAATATTAAATTATTATTATTATTAAAAAATTATTATTATGACTATAAATAAATTATTATTATGACTAAAAATAAATTATTATTATTTAAATTATCTTTTTATTATTGTTTTTTAGTATAAAATATATTTTAATATAAATAATTTTAATAGTTTTAATAGAAATAACCCTAACCCTAACCCTAATATGTCTCATAACCTCATTTTTTTTTAGTCAATCTTAATTACTTAAAAATAACTACTTCTCAATATTATCAAAATTAATTAATTAAAAACAAAACAAAATATTGATACTGATCAATGCTCAAAAAAAATGATAAAAAAAAAACTTTTTTTAGAGCTTATTGAATAAATTGTAACAATCTTCCTTTTTAAATTTAATGGTTACACATACATTTAGATTATATAAACTAATCTAAATCAATTTCAATGTTATCTAGACACACATTTTGAAATATCAAATTTATTTAAATACAAATTTTACTATATTTATAAATGATTAAAAAGATTTGTATTATATATATATATATATATGATTAGTAAAGGAAATTTTACTAATAACTAGAAAATACAAATTTCCATAGATAATGTAATATCTGCTTAAATGTATATTAAAAATATGTATTTATCCTCAAATTACACAGTTTCCTCATGTATTTACATGTACATTGAAAATATGCATTTAGCATGAAATTACAAAGCTTTCGTTTCCTCATGTCCTTGATTTTATTATTGACTATCTAGTTGAACCTGAAATGAAATACTATTAGCGGATGTTACTCCATTGTAGTTGATGCAATTCAAGTTTAATAGAGAAAATATTTTATTATAATAATAAAGGGATTTTCACGTAAATGGATGAAATAGTTTATTATATACAACTTGTACGAGTTCACCATTTCTGATTTTTCAAAGGTATATGAGTTTCTAACTAAATATGCAAAGGATTGAATGATTACATCTAGAAGGTAAAACCAGTTTTTCTAAGAGATAATCATATCTTCATCGATCCCATGAGCTTTGAATTGATCGAGTATAATGCAACGAGGTAAGGGGATATAGATAGATTATAATAATAAAAAGAGACAATTTTATTTCCCTATCTAAAACATTAAATATTGTGAAAAAACATATACTCAAAAACCAACTAATACAAATCAACAATGGATTGGATGAAAATATTACTTAAAATCACTACTTCCATAGTTGTTAAAAGATAATTCACTGATATGCCCAAAAACATTAGACAAACGTAATAATGACAATTCATTGATATGCACAGAAATATTAGAAAAACACAATAATGGCCTCACTTAGGGGCTGTAAATTGGAATCTCCATTCACTTATAAGAAAAAGAGGAAGATGGAGGCCAACTATTCTATACGGGATTCGATTTGATTGTTAAAATCTGTGCCATTTTCCAGCCAGTCCCATTTTCTCTATGTGGATTTTCTTTTGGTTTTATATATTTGGTGCATAATGTGTGTATTCCTTCACTGCTCACTCGTCTTGTCTCATGATAGTAAGGAGGTCAATGGTTTTCTTGAGAATAATCTTGTCGTCATCTTATGGATACAAGGAATCATCTCTGGATTGTGAAAAAAAAAGGAGGTTTATTCTAGTTCGGGTATCGATGTTTATAAACACCCGACACAAAAAGAAAACAATTATTCCTGAAATGTGAAACAAGGCTTATCGGAATTCGGGGTTCGGAATTTACAAACATCCAACGCAAAAACAAAACAAATATTCTCGAAATACGAAATGCGATTAGGCTTTGGGCCAACCACTTTTGGGTTGGGAGTTTTGCAAACTAAAGAACTCCCCGCACTCTAACAAATAATAGTTTGAGAAATGCTTAAGGCTAAGATATGAATTAGATGAGTTTACGAACTCAATCAATATAAAAAATAAATAAATAAATGGAGAGAACACCTCCGAATACGAAAAATCAAAATTTTCATTCAATATGATTTTCAAGATCAATTAGATTACAATCTGTATCAGGTATTTATACACTAACATAGAACCCAAAAATGCCCCTTCAATCTTAGAAAAAATTTAATCAAGGCAGTGATGGTATCTCGTGGCCTTCAAAGGTTAAGGCGGCCACCGATTGAGAAATTTATGGCAAACCAGTAAATTGGTTCTTAATCCTTGAGTCTTGAAGGGTCAAGAAGGCCACCGATGCGTCGTCATGCAGACGGTGAAATGATTCCAATTTGACATACTCCCTCTTAATCATTTCAAAAACAAAACACACAGTAACATGCAATACAATATTGTTGTTAACAATACATTACAGCTTACAGACCCCAATATTATATCTATGAATTTTAAACATTTCATTTCCCAAAGGCTTTGTAAATATGTCTGCAAATTGTTCTTCAGACCTGCAGAACTAAACATAAATTTCTTTACCATTTACTAGCTCTTGAATGAAATGATACCTCGTATCAATATGTTTACTCTGCTTGTGAAAAATGTGATTCTTTGACAGTGCAATGGCCGATTTATTATCATAGACAATCTGAGTTGCACCATTATGCTCATGAAATAATTCATTCAAGATTCTTCTCATCCATACAACTTGACATGCAGTTGTTTCTGTTGCAACATACTCTGCCTCAGTAGAAGATAAAGTCACTATGGTTTGTTTCTTTGATGCCCATGCCACTGCTCCAGATCCAATACTGAACACACAACTAGATGCGCTCTTCCTATCATCAATGGAACCTGCTTGGTTTACCTTTGTATATAGAGTTGGTTCACTTGGACTTCTGTTGAATCCAACATTAATCAGGTACTCATCAATCTTGTTATACCAAACTTTGGATGCATGCTTCAATCCATATAAATCTTTCCTTAACTTATAAACTTTATCTCTGTGCTTATCAATCTCATAACCCAGAGGTTGTCTTACATAAAACTCTTCTTCCAAACATCCATTCAAGAATGCAGACTTAATTCATTTATTGCATGATCCATTTATTTTGAGCTGCAATAGCTAAGACCATCCTCACTATGTCAATTCTTGCTACAGGAGAAAAGGTTTCATTGTAATCAATATCGGGTTGCTGACTAAACCCCTGAGCTACAAGTCTTGCCTTGTACTTTTCAACTTCACCTTCTGCATTCAACTTAGTCTTATAAACCCACTTAACACCAATATTGTTCTTACCTTCAGGTAAATCGATAAGATTCCAAGTGTTATTTCTTTCAATGGAATCAATCTCCTCATCCATTTCTTTTATCTAGACATCCTCTTTAGCAGCTTCATTAAAACTTACAGGATCAATGGCATTAATGCAAAATTTGAAACCTGATCTACTTCTTCATTCTTATCATATAATTATCTTAAGCTTCTAGTCTTCTGACCTTTAAATATGTTTTTTAATGAAACTAAAGTAGGATTTGATTCACTACTTACCTGTGAATCTGTTTGATGTCCACTATGTCCAGATGGTTTACCACGCTCAT
Source organism: Picea engelmannii (assembly GCA_009831015.1). Classification (NCBI taxonomy): domain Eukaryota; kingdom Viridiplantae; phylum Streptophyta; class Pinopsida; order Pinales; family Pinaceae; genus Picea; species Picea engelmannii. Next base: position 431,656 of record ML794073.1, read on the forward strand.
GAGTTCTGGGAGTTCTAAATTGAGATGGGTTGATATCTAGTGCTTCCCTTGTAGGAATTCTTGTTGCAGGCGTATGTGCATGTGGAACCAACTGTCCACCTCCTTCAGCCTGCTTAGCTCCATCATCATCTTCATGGGATAACACAGCTCCCTCTGAAACAGATTTATCAATACTTCCATGCTTCCTCTTCTTTAAATTGAACATCTATGTTGATTACATACTTCTTGGTGATGGGATTGTAGATTCTATATTCCCTAGACTCTTCATTGTATCCAACAAAGATACATCTCTTGCTTTTGTCATCCAACTTCCTCCTCATTTCTTCAGATACATGTGCATATGTTACACATCCAAAAATTTTGAAATACGAAACATTACAAGTCTTACTGTCCCAGGCTTCCTGAGGTACACGATTCCTCATGGTCTTGGTCAGACTCATATTCAAGATATAGATAGATAAAACAACCGCATCTCCCCAATATTCATTTGAAATATGCTTCTCTTTCAACATGCTTCAAGACATATTCATAATGGTCTGATTTTTCCTTTCATCCACTCCATTCTGTTGTGGAGTATATCGAGCAGTAAACTGCCTTTTAATTCCATGAAAAACAGAAAATTCAATGAATTCATTCAGTTTATACTCACCTCCTCTGTTATACCTCAATATCTTAATGGTTCGACCACTCTCATTCTCAACCATAGACTTAAACCTCTTGAAAACTTCAAAGGCTTCAAATTTCTACTTCAACAAATACAACCAAGTCTTTCTACTGAAATCATTAATAAAAGTCATAAAATAAACACTACCATTAAAAGAAGGTGTTTGTATAGGTCCACACAAATCTGTGTGGACAATTTCCAATGGAGCTTTTGCTCTGTAGGAAACACTTGAAACAAATTTCTCTCTATGATGCTTCCCAAGTATACAACTCTCACAAGAGCTTGCAAGTTGTTGAATATAGGGCAACCCCTTTACCATCTGCTTCTTCTGTAATAGATCTAAGCCACCAAAATGTAAATGACCATATCTCAAATGCCATAACCAAGATTCATCTAAACTTCCAGCTTTATAAGCATTCAAAGAACCACTCAAATCATTTATCATAGCAAGTGGAAACATTCTATTATTGGTCATCTCTACTCTTGCAATCAACTGTTTGTTGGCTAATTTATCATAGATTGTACATACATGTTTCTTGAAGAACACTCTGTACCTTTTCTCCAATAGTTGTCCAACACTAATAACATTGCATTTTAAACTAGACACGAAATAAACATCGTCAATATTTCTTCTCTGATTATTCTTAGTGTAAACTGGAACTACACCTTTACCATTAACTGTAACCTTACAACCATTTCCCAGTTTTACTTCAGACTGAATACTAGTATCAATAGAAGAAAATAAATCCTTATTACCAATCCTATGGTTACTACAACCACTATCCAAAAACCAAATATCATTAGTACTTTCTTGAGTGACATTACAATTCAAGAACATAGGATTTTGATCATCCTCAGACTCATTTGTGATATGTGCAGACTGCCTTCCATCATCTGTTTTCTTCTTCCAACATTTGTTAGCAAAATGCCCAAACTTCTTACAATAATAACATTGAACTTTAAATTTATCATACCTCTGATTTTCTTGCTGCCAAGGTTTGTTGTTGCTCCCTCTTAAATTAGGAGGATTCTGCTGGGACTTCTCCTTAGACTCTAATTCAGTTTTGTTGTCCCTTCGACCAAAATATTGACCTCCTCCTCCATGATTATAAAACCTTCCTCTGCCTCTGCCTCTGGTAACATGCAGTTGGGATTTGAAAGCATGCTCCATTGATCCTTCTTCATATCTAGATATCCTAGATTCATGAGAAACAAGAGAACCGGTTAACTCATCAATTTGCATTTTACTTAAATCTCTAAATTCCTTTATGGGTACAAATACAGGTTCAAAATTCTTGGGTAAACTTCTCAACACTTTCTCAATAACTCTTTTATTCTCAACATCATCTCTACGAACACCTCCGAATATGAAAAATCAAAATTTTCATTCAATATGCTTTTGAAGATCAATTAGATTACAATCTGCATCAGGTATTTATACACTAACATATATTCCCTAATTAATAACATAGAACCAAAAATTGCCCCTTCGATCTTAGAAAAAATTTAATCAAGGAGGTGATGGTATCTCGTGGCCTTCAAAGGTTAAGGCGGCCACCAATTGAGAAATTTACGGCAAACCAGTAAATCGATGCATAATCCTCGAGTCTTGAAGGGTCAAGATGGCCACTGATGCGTCATTATTTAGGCAGTGAAATGATTACAATATTACATGGATTGCCATTGTCTTCATCCGAACTTGACCTATGGGTAGTTTTTCTGTCACAAGTTTAATATCAAATGAGGAACAATAATTATTTAGAAAATAGATGGTAAGTAGAAAACACAACACAAGACTTTAGAGTATCATATTTACTGTTAGTGATAGAAGTTTCCCCTAGACTGCTATAGGGTCAAGGCTAGCACATCTTCGATTATTGCAATGATTTTATAAATAAGGATGTGATTTTGTTTTTAAAGAAGATCGATCAGGTGGATGGGGAGAGAAAGAAAAAGAGAAACGGGATAAATGTCGATCAGTAAAAACATCGTTGGGCATGGAGTCAAGTAAACACCCTATTGATCGGAGGCAATCAAATTGTATAGCAGATAAGACGTTTATATGTAAATGGGTAGAAGAATAGGGAATAAACGAAAAGTAGAACACCTCATCAAACCAAGATTCTCTTTGTCAAATAGATGCAACGGTACTTGAAACAAAACACACAGATCATAGGCAATCACGGAAAAAAATTTACTGCTTGGGAATCTATCATCCATGAGCAGCCATTGATTCCCAATGTCTGTAATTCATTCAAGTAAGACGAAATAAAAAATGTAAAACAAGGAAGATGTAAAAACAGTGTTTAGACAAGAAAATCACAATCTGATAAAACAAAAGTCATATATCCCCAATGTCAGAAGCGATTACAACAATACAATGCCTTTAGGCTTACAATAACTCAGACTGAATCCTATTTCTTCATAATCTTCTCTGGCCTTCTCCTCCTTTCAGCCCTATATAATAAAACTCCTCCTAAAACTCAGAAACTAATATCTAAAAATAGAATTTTGCTTTGGTTAAGCTGCAGGAAATCTGGAAAAAATTGACATTTGTTGCCAAGTGTTACTGAATTCGAGTCCTAGAAACCTGCCAAGAAAATTCATCTATTGACTGCCAGATGTTATGCTCACAAAATAAGGAATAGATTCGATTTGTTGATTATGTTCCTAGAAGATTGGTATATTTGCCACAATTTCCCTGAAATTTGAAACTTCCTTTGATAACTAATGATCTGCCATCTATCACATGCCACTTAGAGATATGCTTTGACTAAGATGTCAAATCAATCCTTCTTGTCATTCGAATATCAATTATCTATTGGAAACCTAAGTTCGATTAATTTTCTTTTGCTTGGAAATCTGGGATTCCCTCTTTGACTAATACTCTCCGTTGACAGGTACCCTGAAGATACTTGATTAGTTTCTTTAGGTGATTAGTTTCTTTAGGGATACAGGTTTAGGTGACATCAATAGAGTCGTGGATACAATAACATCTACATGATACATGATGATACAGGACAATTCGGTGATCAACAAGAGTGTGTATGGGTATTAATTAGCACAAAACAATGTACATTGGAGTTTTGAGGCATTTCTTCTAGGGAGACCTCCTGATAGAGTCAACGAGCATACCATTGAATATATCCATGCTCTATTGGATTAGTTTACCGAGGTTTTAATATCATTCATTGGGAGTGGTGACCTTCCAATATGGTGGTGGGATCCTGACATTCATCCAAATAATGGATTTCTTCAGACCAAGATGGTGACCGATAGAGTTGAGGTAGTGATTAGTCTACCTCGTTGTGGGGATGTTGTGAGAGGATTTGTGGATATTTTTTCTATATGGAGAGATATTTTTCCCCCATGATACCCCTGATCGAGTATAGTCATGTATTGGCAAATTCTAACTTCACTGATCTGCCTTGATGAAGTATGATTCATGATAGTGGGTACCCGGGGACTGCAGTGTTTTCAAAGTTTACTCTGAGGATGATCAAGATTGGTTGCTCAGAGGAGTGGTATTCTAAGGAGTTGATCAATTTTACATAGCTCATGACCTCCTGGCTTACCAAGGGTAGTCAGGTGGATTCTTGTGTTATCACCTTGCAGATCAATGTTATGAGAAGAGAGTGTTTCACATCATCCAGGTAGGCCCTATAGAGGTTCACATGGAGGGGCTTCACGGAAAATTTAGGGGGATATATGGGAAATTGTACAACTTTTCAGTAGAGATGGACAAAGAACACTCATCCCATATGATTGATGCAGTCCTTGACCATTTCTAGGAAAGAGTTGGAGATCATTTTGATAGATTGCATCACGTTTTAATGAGGGTACAGTGGGAAGATAGTATGTATGCAGTGATTGACCAGTTCATGGACTTCCTGGTGATTTCTTCAAATTATGGGGTAGCATAGGTGATAGAGATATCTTGTGGAGATATGTTTACATTCCATGAGTAGCCTTGATTCATTTCCAGTGATCAGGACAAACTTCCTTTTCTGATATTCAAGATCGAGTATGGAATTGGATTTCTAGGTCATGAATTCACACGAATGCCTATGCAGGCTACTATTCATGGTAGTAGGTTTAGTTCTTACATGTATTTCATCTTGGAGTTATAGAAGAGGAGGATGCATAGTGGGAACGATGATCGGACAATTATGATCAAAGTAGAACAACGTTAACATGGTGGTTCATTTTTTAGATTAGTGTGGGACCCTAGGTTTCGATATTAGACCGTTCGAAAATTGACAAAGATAAGAGATCCAGTTTATTCTTTTATAAGATTAGTTCTATAGTAGACCATTTCTTTGAGGAGTTGACAGAGTTTTTTTAGTATCAAGTTTCTCTACTTATCGACAATATTTAGGAGACCTCTTACATTAGTACCTTGCTAGAAAAAGAGTTCAATAGAGGATGCTTCACATATCCCAATTTGGTTTGGGACCCTGGTATCATTTTTAGTTTCGGTCTGTGGATCATGAGCTTGTGATGGAATTGGTTGAGGACAAGCAATATTTGGGAAGGGAGGATTGTAATGTCCCCATTTTTGGGTTCTCTTTTTCTATAGTTGGAGATTACTTCTGAGGCTTGTTTCATCCTAGACATAGGGGTGATGTTAGGTTATCAATAATCTCAGAGTATTTGGAGGTGTTATATGAGGCACAACCTAGTCCATTTACCATCTTTCATCACCGGGATCACTTCTGCACAATTTGTTCTTGGTTCCGTGGCATTCCAACAATTCTCATAATTTAAGGGTATTATTGAGCATAATCTAATTAAATGAATTAAATGTGTTATTTGGATCATATTATTTTAGGGGACACCTTAGTGTAATAGCTCATTGGAACTGAGACAAAAAGTTCTAAAGTTTGAGATGATGAGGAAGGGACCTCCACCACCTGAAAATGCCTTAGAAACATATTAATCACTTTCCATCCTTAAAAGGGGGTTAAAAAGGTTAAAAAGTAATTTTAAGATTAATAATTACTTAAATATTATTAAAAGTGACTTTTAATATTTAAGTTAAAGGTAAATGGGGAATAAGGGTCATGTGGATTAATTCAAAGGGGGAAAGTTATACAAGGGGCATCGAAGAAATATAAAATGAGGGGTATCCTTTCACTTTCCTCATTATATTTGGATTGATCTCTTGTTGGAGTGCTCTCATGAGTCAAATTTTCCGTTGGGGTTTTGCAAAATCCATTCCATTGTGGTTTGGTTTTGGTGGATATTGTCATTGGAGCTTCATTTTGTGTTTTTTCTTCATTTTAGAGGTGTAGCGACTTGCTTAGGAGGCTCGTGGGGATTTCAGGAGGTGGTTGTGGCATCTTCCAAGTTTTTGGCTTGCATGTTGTTGTGTTTTTTTTTTTGTATTTTCAGCCATTGTAACAACCATTAGAGACTTGTTATTGACGTGTTTCAGGGTTCCTTCTATAATAAAAATACCCCCATATTGTCTCTATTATTCATGTGTACTTGAATGTGTTTGAAAAAATTCCATTATCATAATGTAGGAAAACCATTTGTAGAATGTTGTCAATTGGATTTAGCATAAAATATATGTAATACCAACTCTTTGACACAATTACACAAAATATCACAATATCCCAGCCTAGATCACTTGGGGATATCACAATAACTTGTGACTAATTGTTATTTTTTTTTACAAAGCCAAGAATGGAGACAAACATAACAAAGGAAATGGAATTATGACAAGTGTAGGAGGAAAATATAACAAAGAAAATAGAATTATGATGAGTGTGATATTAAAAAACATGATGTATATAAACTAAATGCAATGTCAATTCCCATATTAACAAGAATCGACGATTCTCATAAGACACCAATTCTAGTGGTGATTCACAAAGACAAGATGCCTAAGAAAGAGGCATGACACTGGGACAGAGAAGCATTTTCAATATCTATTCTTTCTAAACCTGATTGCCATTAAAATTTCACTTACAATTTATGATATCTAGAGGCCCAACAATACGATGATAATCATGTCGTTGGCGCAACAGTAGATCTAATTACTAGAAATGGGATGGGGATCGACTCGTGCCATAGCCATAAACATACATATATATTGTTCCTATATAGTTCTCAAGAGAATGTTGAAATATTTGAGGCCATTAAGGTAAATGAATTTTCTTACACACCTGTAACATAATATGGTTTAGGAAATTAGGTAGCTCTATTCATGTATGTCACACAATATCCATGTAAGTATACATATACTTACACAACTGCAATGTGAGAAATGCGACATGCTCGTATGAATAGCTTATATATTAGTCAGATTGAGAAGCAGACACTACAAATTAGTGTAATGTTAATTTATATCACACTCTTCCATGTAGATACTCTATCTGAATATTCAACTCAACAATAAAGAGGGTGGGGGCATTAATAGAGAAAATATATTAATGTCAAAATAGAGACTTCAGATATTTAACTTAACAATAAAAAGTGTCAAAATAGAGATCTCAATGACTACTAGATTTACAAGATGTAATGCAGTTTCATGTAAGAATTTTTCTATTTTGATTTCGATTTGTAAAATCGCCACTAGTTAGTAAACCTATCCCATTGTTAGTAAACATATCCCATGAAAGGTGAACAAGGCAAATTATGTGCACATAATCTATACAATTATTGTAATAATAGAAAGTCGAGCCACATAATAGAAATATCCCAAAACAAAAATTGTGTGCATAAAATATCCCAGAAAAAAAATATTAACGATGGGGAAAGATTTAAACCTACTTCAATGGGTGTACGACTCCAAAGAAGATAATGAAGCAAAAATTATTAATGATGGGAAAAAAATTAAACTTACTTCAATGAGTGTACAACTCTGTAGAAGATAGTGAAGTGATCATAGCGATCATAGAAGATAAAAAATTTATAAAATTTTGGAAAATGGTTTAATTGTTTTAAAATTTTGGCAAATAGTTTAATTGTTTTTTATTTATGGATTCACTTAGTAGAATATAATGGGGATGTCTAACTTTCTACTAAATGGTTTTTTTTGCCTAAATCCAGTCATAGGAATTTGAACTTGTTTTTTGTTGTTCAAAATCCATTTCTGAATGCAGATATAGATTCAACATCTTGAAAAACCCCTTTGACACTTGGATTATACAGAAATAATCACTCAAATCTACAAATCTAACAATTTATAAAATCGTCATTTCATAGAAAGTTTAGGCTACTGCTAATATAATCCATGGTACAATATAAAAATACATATAGGAATTTAAACTTAGGATGAAACTATTGTTTTAAATAGAAAGTTTATTTATAGACGTAGTTTAAATTGTATATTTTTTTTTTATAATTTTTTCATATTTATATATCAGTTTTACTTGAAATCTTGTTAAAAAACTATCGAAATTGTAGATTTGAGTTTTTAAATCTATATAATTTGAGTGTTTCAGAGTTTTTAAGGGGATTGAATCTATTTATACATTCAAAAATGCAATTTAAACAAAACTAATTTTACCATCATATATTGCAAGCAATAACTACCCCTTATGCAACATTGAATGATGCCCCAGCTAATATATATATGATCATATCACTTTGATATATATACCATAAATGCCAGAATATATCAAATGGTGTATATACCACCTACCCACCACAACGGGCTAGTTATTACTAGTGATGATATATTCCAATTTTCCAATTATGAAATTGACACATTTACTTCCCCGGACAACTCTGACAACTGTGCGACATTTTCTTGAGCTAGTTGTTAAATTTGAAACATATATTCAAAGAAATATAAGTAAGAAAGATGTTCCACTCCTCTCGTCGTCTAATTTAAAACAAATACGGAAAGAAATATAACTAATTACATGTTACATATATTCGTTGATGGAATTTCTCATCGTCAATAACTGCCATTAATACTGACTTGATAACTAATAAACCATATAGAGTTGCTTTGTAGTTTTATACTCTTCCACATTATTATGTAGTCGGCCTGGATAGATGGAATTGCATTATTCACATCGGTTTGTCCTAGAATCTCATTTAACATGGACGACGAAAATGGGCCAGCTTTCCATCTTCTATTACTTGATTTCCACATCAAGTATTTCCATGGCAATGACAATGCAGGAAAGATTCTCATCTAGTTAAAATATGAGAAAAAAACACACACATGTGAGGCTACGCTCACTTCTATATCATTCAATGAAGATTGATTACATCATTATATAGGAAACTACTCTAATTAGTCAATTACATCAAACCATAGATAACTAGACTCTACTTACGCTACTAACTTTGTCAACTAACACTTAAAAATGACGCTTATAATTGAATCTTACTCCATTATTTCCAAGTCTCCCCCTTAATGGAGAATGGATTGATTTCTACACCTAACATCTCCCTAAACAACTCAAACTTAATTTTTCCAAGAGGCTTAGTGAAAATATCAACAACATTTTCACTAGTATTACAATACATAAGAGCTATATCATTTGACTGCAACTTTTCTCTAATAAAATGAAACTAAGCATCAACATGCTTTGTCCTTGCATGAAAAATCGGATTCTTCATAAGATTGATTAAACTTTGATTATAACATTTGATCATCCTAGGTTCCTTTCATTCTTCTCCAACATCTTGAAGAAGTCTTCTTAACCAAATAGCTTCACAAGTTGTTGCACACAAGGCTTTATATTTTTCTTCAGTAGAAGACAAAGATACAGTAGGCTTCTTTTTACTTCTCCATGAAACAACCTCGGATCCAATGCCAAACACATATCCAGTGGTTGATCTTCGATCATCCGGATTGTGAGCCCAATCAGAATCTGAGTAACATGTAAACTCAACATCAGATGCATCAGTATATTTAATAGCATAATCAAGTGTTCATTTTAGATACCTAAGTACCACCTTCGCTGCATTCCAATGGATTTCTAGAGGTTTCGCCATAAACTGACTTAACACACTCATAGAGTATGCAATATCAAGTCTGGTTGTGGTGAGATAATTCAAACTACCCACCATTTGTCTATACATAGTGTCATTCACCTCCTTCAAACCATCATCACAAGAAAGTTTCACATTCTGTTGCATGGGAACAATAGAAGATTTACACTGATCCATTTTGAATCTCTTAAGTACTTCTCTTATATACTTACTCTAATAAACAAAAGTTTGGCCTGCATTTCTCCAAACTTGAAGACCTAGGCAGTAATGTAACTCACCAAGATCTTTCATTTCAAATACCTAAGACAATTTCTCCTTGATTTCATCAATTAATTTCTCTGCATTTCCTGTAATTATCAAATCATCAACATATAAGGAAATCAATACTATATACCCCTTCTCATCAAATTTGGTATACAGATTTGGATCACTTTTTCTTCTCATAAAACCATGTTGAAGAAAGAAAGAGTTTATCTTCTCATACCATGACCTAGGTGCCTGTTTTAGTCCATACAATGCTTTCTTTAACTTACACACTAAGTGTTCTTGCCCTTGTTCCACAAACCCTTCAGGTTGAGTAAGGTAAACCTCCTCCTTTAACTCACCATTCAAAAATGCATATTTAACATATAATTGGTGCAGCTTCCAATGATACTTTGTAGCTAAAGAAATTAAAATTATGATAGTATTCAATTTAGCTACTGGTGCAAATGTTTCAACATAATCAATACCTTCTGTTTGTGAATAACCCTTTGCCACCAGTCTAGCCTTATAATTATATATACTACCATCTAATTTAAACTTGGGTTTGTATATCCATTTGCATCCAATGGGCTTCTTATGTTTAGGCAATTCAGTCAATTCCCAAGTATTGTTTTTCATTATAGATTCATATTCTTCCTCCATTGCATTTCACCATTCATCATGTTCATTTGCTTCATCAAAACTCATGGGTTCTATGACATTTGAAATACTACTCATTAGGGCATAGTCTCTATACCTCTCAGGGAGTCGAACTTGTCGTGAAGATATCTCAATTGATTATCTTCCTGCCCACTTTGTGAAGATAGGTCTTCATTTCTAGGTGAAATGTGACTTCTTGAATCGTCCATATCACTGAGTCCTTCTTGCTACTGCTACTATTGTCACTGCGGTTGTGGCTACTGTTGCGGTGGCTGCTCCTACTGTTGCTCTTATTTAACTCCTTCATCAAGAAGTCTATGCCATTCCTCATGACTGTTGTCGTCATTATTTCCTGCTTCCTACTCATGGAAAAGTACATCTCTACTTGCAAATACTTTTTGAGTGGCAGGATCAAACAGTTTGTATGCTTTGAATTCAGAATAGTACCCAATGAAAATATATTTAATGGCTTTAGCATCCATTTTCTTCCTATTCTCCTTTGGAATATGAGCAAAAGCCTTACACCCAAATACTTTCAAATTATGAACTACGGGTTTGGAACCATACAAGGCTTCGAAAGGAGTAACATTATCAAGACACCTTGTTGGACTTCTATTCTTTAAATAAACTACAGTATTTATGGCTTCAGCCCAAAATGCATTCAAGAGATTCTTACCTTTCATCATACTACTCGCCCTTTGTGCACAACTAAAAAAGTAAAATTTGTGCAGTCCAGCTGAAATTACAGTGCGGACATCTTTAACGATTTCCGCAATCCGAGTGCTCATGAGGTGCGGACTCCCCACACTCTATTACTGGGTGAGGTTGTGTGGATAGATAGTGTGAGAAACATTTTTTTCTAGTGTTGCTCATCGAGTCTGGATGCAGTGCGAGCAAATCTTCTTGTTGGGAAGCATTAGAATCATCCAAGAGCTAGTCGAGGGAAGAAGGCCATGGAGCAAATCGTGAGCAAATCCTGGACCAAATAAGGTAATGCGTGAGTTTAGTTCTGATTTGGTGTGTGAGAAAGTTTTCATGCATGAGATTTGAATGTGGATTTGGTGCATGAGCAAGTTTGCATGCATGAGCGTGGAGGTAGTTTGCATGTGTGAGCTCGTGGAGGTAGTTTGCATGAGTGGAGTTTGAAGTGTGAGTTAATTTCACATAATAGTTTTTTTGTGAGTTAATTTCACATATTAGTTTGCATGCGTGGACTTATTAAATAACCTTTATTCTTAGTGAGTGAGGTATGGAGTTTATTGAAAGTGGATATTTTTTAAGTAAAGCGTGAGGATTTTATAAAGAGGTGAAGAGGGAGTTATAAACAGTTTTATTAAAGTGGATGCATGTGTATTTAAAGCAAAAAAAAAAGGAAAAAAAAAATTAAGAAATTTATATTATTTTTAGATATAAAGTGGTTTTAAGGTTTTCTCTTAAGAAAGCTGAGAGTCAAGATTGAGATGGATTGGTGGTATCCGAAGGCAGAGTGACAGAAAGTTTCATATCCTTGGTGATTCACTTGCAGAGACTAAATTGCAGTGATGGCAAATCTGTTGGTAGAGACCTACCTCAACGAAGCCAACAAGTTAGATGGCTTGAATTTCATTAACTAGAAATTCAAGATGCAGATGTTGATGGAGGGCTATGGTGTCTAGAAAATTGCAAAGGGAACTTAAGTGAAACCTGATGCGGCTGCAGGTGCGACAACAACACAGATCCAAGACTGGGAAAAGCATGAAAAAAAGGCAAAGGTATTGTTGTGCATGTCTGTTAAAGATAGCATAATTCCACATATTAGAGAAGCTACAACTTCTGCTGCAACGTGGAAAACGCTTAAAGAATTGTATGAAACTAGCAACACAAATCGCATTTTGTTCTTGAAAACTAAATTTCTAGGCATTAAGATGGATGGAAATGAATCTGTTAGTTCATTTTTGGGTCGTATTAGACAAGCTAGTAAATATAGGGAAAAGTGTTTCCAACACTGATTTGGTCACTATTACCTTAAATGGTATGCTATAAGATTATCATATGTTCATAACAGGTCTCGTAGCAAGGGAGAAACCTCCTACGTTTGAATAACTAACAGGTATTTTTCTACAAGAGGAAGAGAGGTGCGGGAATCTGAAGCCTCACAATAAAGATTTGGCACTGTGGTCAAATAAGAGATCCTCGAGAGGGAGATTGGGAGAAAGAAGTAGAGGAGGCAGTTCATCGCAGAGAAGCAGTTCATGGAAGAGAGACAGTTCATCACAGAGAAGCAGTTCATGGAAGAGAGGCAGTTCATCGCAGAGAAGACAATCTCCAAGACCGAATCAAGGTATGCAATCTAACAGGACTGAATCAAAGAGTTTTTTTTATTGTGGTCGACCTAGACATATTGTTAAACATTGTCATAAGAATAAAAGTGATGAGGCTAGGAACAAACCTAGAACACATTCAGGTCATTATGTAGAAAAATCGTTAAATCATGATCTCAAATTATTTATTGCTAGTGATGATATTGATGAACCCCCAAATTTTGATTCATGGGATCGTAGTTGTTTGTGTCTAATGTTGCTTTATCTGCTAAAACGGATGATTCTGATGCCTGGTTTGTGGATTCTAGAGCATCAGTACATATGACATGCAATAAGATGTGGTATACTAATTTTAAAGAAACACATAATGGAGCCAGCATATATCTTGGTGATGACCGCGCTCATCAGATCAAGGGATATGGAGACATTCCTATGACATTGTCAAATGGTATAGTTCATCACATTCACAATTTTTTTTATGTACTAGGGATAAAGAAAAACTTGATCTCTATGTCCACCATTACAGATCAGAACTTGAAGGTTGAATTCTTCAAGAATTATTGCATAGTGAAGGATCTACTGGACCACTTCCAAACTGTTGCAATGGGAATCAGAGAAGGAAGCCTCTACAAACTTGATGTTACCAACAAATCACATCAGGCACTGACTTTTGCAACTATGCCAACAAAGATTATTTGGGATCAAAGGTATGGAGACATCAATCATCCTGATTTATTGTTATTAGAGAAAAAGAATATGGTTGAAGGACTTCCCATGTTAAAGAATGAGAATGTTGTGTGTGATGGATGTGCATTAGGAAAGATGCAAAGAGATGAATTCCCCTCTAATCCTGATAGAAAAAAGAGATATGTGTTAGATCTTGTGCATACTGATGTTTGTGGGCCTATGCAAACTAAGTCTTTAGGAGGTGCATTTTACTTTATGTTATTTATTGATGATTGCACGAGATACACATGGGTTTACTTCCTTAGACGAAAAAGTGATTTTTTCGAATACTTTAAGGAGTTCAGAACCATGGTGGAAACCAGACAAGAAAATCCATCAAAATCCTCCATTCAGATCAAGGGGGAGAGTATAAATAAGGGAACATCAACAAACATTGCAAAGATCATAGAATAGGACAACAGTTTACAGTACCTCATACTCCACAACAGAACGGAGTCGCTGAAAGGAAAAACAGAACTCTGGTAGAGTGTGCACGTAGTATGATGAAAGGTAAGAATCTCTCGAATGCATTTTGGGCTGAGGTAGAAACTTTTTTCAGTTGCTTAAGTATTTTTTGGGAAAAAATTGTTGGCAAATATTTAATAGACAGCGAATGCTTGTCATTGATGGCAAGTACAATAGTGAAGATGGCATGAGTACAGGAAGTTTGTAATCGACAAGCAAATAGAAGATAAGTTTAGGAAGGTCGAATGATCGAAGGTGAATGATCGAAGGCAACAAATGATCGAAGGCAACGCAACATTGATCGAGTAATCGAAGATCCGTAAAGGTTGAGAAGAATCTCTGATCATTGAAGAGGAGGATAGATCTCAGCCGTCAGATTCAAGTGCAGGATCTGACCATCGTTGGATCAAGAAGAACCTGCATGTTCTTTAAGGTACAAGGAGAAGCGGGCGTAATCGCGATATGCAAAATCGCGATGTAATCTGAGCCGTCAAATCAAGGTTTGATCTGGACCGTTGATTCCATTCCATGTCGGAGTTTCAGGGATCGAGAGTTGCACATGTCAAAGATTATTAACATCAGGAATCCCGATATCGCGATATGCGAAATTGCGATGTAATCTGAGCCGTCAGATCAAGCTTTGATCTGGACCGTTGATTCCAGTCTGTGTCGAATTTTTGGAGATCGCAACATGGAGTGGCAAGTAAACAATGCAACAAGAATGCCGATTTCACGATATGCGAAATTTCTATTCAATCGCAGCCGTAGAATCAAGCTCGGATCTGGACTGTTGATCTAACTCCATATCGGAGTTTCGGGGATCGCAGCATGGAGAGGCAAGTAAACAATGCAACAAGAATGTCGATTTCGCGATATGCGAAATTGCAATTCAATCGCAGCCATTGAATCAAGATAGAATCTGGACCGTTGATCCAAGTCCCTTTCGGGGTTTCGAGGATCGAGTGTTGGAGAGGACAAAGAATATTAACATCAAGAATCGCGAAATCGCGATATACAAAATCGTGAAATGATCTGAACCGTCAGATCAAGTGTTGATCAGGACCGTTGATCCGACTCCATTTCGAAGTTTCGCAGACCGGGACTTTGAAGTGACAATAACACTTTCACCACAGGAATGTCGAATTCGCGATATGTGAAATTGCGAATTGATCTGAGCCATTGGTTCGAAGAGATCGTGGACCATTGATCCGACTCCCTCTTCGATGTATTGGAGATCGAGAATTTGGTTATCGAGAGATGGAGAAGTCAGAGACTCTCAACATCAGGAGTCCCGAAATGTCGAAGTACCGAAACGCGAAATTACCAAATGCAGTTGTTGAATAAGACTGTAGTCACAACCCTTGGTCACATCAACGAGAGATGGAGGAAGGAGCTAGTGCAGAAAAGTCCTGCATCGAGACTTCGAAAATCGCAAAATGAAGTGTCGAGACACTCAGCACAGGATTGTCGAAATGCCAAAACCTGATTTAAAGGCAATGTCAATAAAATTCATCCAACGACAGATAAAATGAGAATATGATTGAAGGGTTACTGTTCTCTTTCTCACAGTTAACTTTTTAGTTACAAATCTGTTAGTGAAACGGACTCATGATTGCCAATCAGTTGGTGTTTTAGTTTCTTGGACAGTGGTCTTTCATTTTTTGAAGAGAATGCGAAGTGGAACCATTGTGGAGGGGTGTATAAAAGAAAATGAGACAGACTGTGTCTAGTTGGCCGTTCTGTATGAGAAAAGAATGAAACTGTAAGAAAAGGAAAAGGAGAGAATGCACAGGATGAGATTGAGCATATGTGTAGTATGAGATGAAACGCAGAGTAGAATAACAGAAAAAGTTGAAGAAGAGTAGAATGAGAGAACGAGTTGATGCAGAGCATACCTGCTGAACAGACAGAGGAAGAGAAGAGCAACAGAATAGTGTGTAGAAGACCAGATTTACAGAACAAAGAAAGATTGGTAAGAACTAATTTATCTGTAAAGTTGACTGTTTATTTAGCCATTTATATTTTAGGGAGGTTGGGAGGTGCTCGGGAGGACTGTTGTCCTCAGAGGTTCAAGTGGGAGCTTGAACACAGGAAGTTGTAGCTTCCATCTGGTTGCAGCCAGAGAAACCAGGGTGGCAGGGTGGTGCAAGGGAGAACAAGT
>ML794073.1:455881-479881 GCA_009831015.1 Picea engelmannii
CCCCCCTCTCAGTTATATTAGTAATTTCAAAAAAAAATTCAAGTGTGGTGAACTCTGCTCTCAATTTATGAATCTCCAGTCCAATATCAGGTACTTGTGTTGGGCGTTCACTCTGATAGACTTTTTCATGGCTGCTCTCTCCTCACAGTTGGTCTGCATTCTAATTCGCTTATAATTGGGTAGTATAGAATGGACTCATGAGATCATGAACTACTCGTGGCTTCAATTTAATGCAGTAAATTCATGTCAAAGCTGGAAAGCATCTCTCGTCACTGAGAGCATTTGATATGATCAAACTGCCAAGGATCCTAAATACAACCTTTGCAAATGACAAATTGTGTTGGAGAAGTTCAAATCATAGGCAACCTCACAAACTGAAGTGAGTAAGTCATGATATACAAAACAAAAGCTTATTTTGTCTTATAACTCGAAAGTAACGAGACGATATAGATAGTGACAAATTCCAATTATTTTTAGACGTAGCTCACATGGGAAAGTCTTCCTTCAAGCGGTAGGATAAAACATTTCCCGAAAACGAGGGCTTTTAAATATCTTTGAATGGTTGGTCCCAGACCCTTTGAAAATCCTAAAATTAAGTAGATCGATCGGGGAAAACAACGAAAACTCAGTAAATTGATCGATGCATTTTGTTTTGCTGAATTCCCACCACCCTCACCAGCCATCCAGATGACTCCATATATTTTCGATTTATGACATTATTTTGTTGTGGGTAAAAGCATTCGATCATAGTATCAAAGACCTTGTATTTCAATTATCATCAGTTTTTGCAAATTTCAATGGAAAATGGTGAGAAGATAATTTGCACCACTCGATCAACTAATATTTATAGAAAATGGTGAGAAGATCATTTGCACTAGTTGATAAACTATGATATTTCTAGAAAATCATGAGAAGACAATGTATGCATATTTTCATTCTTCGTTTGTACGAAATATAGTGTATCATCACATGTATATCCACATTATTTTCATTTTAAACTTTTTTTAATTGGAATGTAAGTAATATTATCTCTTTAATTTTATATTTGTTTGTTTTTTTATGATATATAATTTTATTTTAAATTTTTATAATATTAACAATAATCATTTTCTATCTTTTATATCAATCACTTTTATATAGTTATTGCTAGTTGAAGACCAAAATCCAACCAAAGATCAACGTATAGTGAGGATGATCATTAATATATTAATTAATTATTATATTAATATCATATATAATAATAGTGTAATTTATTAATACATTAATATATTATATTAATGTATCAATGTATATAAATAATGTATAAATTAAAGTATTAATTTACATTAATGTGTATATATATATATATATATATATATATATATATATTGCTAAAATATTAATAAACTAATACATTAATAATACATTAAATACATCAATAAATATATTACCAAAGTATTAATATGTCAATACATTAATAAAATAGTAATACATTGAACTTAATGTATTTACTAATACTTTATTAAAGTACTAATATATTAATGTATAATATAACATATTAAAATATGAATTATACATTAATAATGTATTAATACATTAAAGTATATCTTCATTGATTGATCGATACAATAATAATGTAATGTATTAATTAGTTTATACATTAATACATTGGTAAAGTATCAATACACTAATAAAATATTACATTAATAATATATTAAATACATTAACAAATACATGAATACAATATTAATACACTAATAAAGTAATACATTAACAAAATAGTAATTTATTGAACTTAATGTAGCTAATAAAACACTATTAAAATATTAATACATTTATAATACATGATCAAATTACTTAATTTATAAATAGAAGTATTAATACAGTAATGCACAAAGTAACATATTAAAGTGTTGATACTTTAAATATGTAATGTATTAATTAAATAATAAATTATTAAGTGAAACATTGCTAAAGTATTAATACACTAATAAAGTAATATATTAATAATATATTATTAATGTAGTAATACATTAACAATATATTATTAAAGTATTAATATATTTATTGAAAAATATTATGGTTAATTACGATCTTGATTTTTTATGGTCATAACTATGAATAACATTGATAAATTAAAATATACTGAAATGTATTAATTTATTTAATTAATACAATTTGAATAAATATATTACTAAAATATGAATACACTAAAACATTAATAAAGTATTAATAAACAAATAAAATAATATATTAATACATTAATAATGTATAAATTAAAGTTTAAATTTAGAGTACTCTATAATGTAACTTATTAAATAATTAATACATTAATAATGTAATGCATAAATAATAAATTATTAAAGTAATAATACATTATTAATAATGTATTTATTAATACTATTAATACACTAAACTATTAATAATACTGTATAATGTAATTTATTAAATAATTAATACATTAATACTGTAAATAATAAATTATTGAAGTAATAATACATTATTAAAGTATTAATATCTTAAAAAATACATTATTAAAGTAGTAATACATTAATACAATAATTTACAATGATCATAATAATAATAATTATTATTATTATTTTTAAGGTCACGACCAAGCCACACCAAATTGGTGTATGAGATCCCCTTGTTTGTGGGACAAGGTAACCCCCTCCGCCCAGCGATTTGACTGGTAAAGTCTACGGAGGTATACATACCCTATCCCCCTCTGGATTTGAACTTGTGACCTCTTAAGAGGAAACACATGTTCTTAACCATTAGGCCCTCTCAGGTTGTATGGTTGGCCACCATACAGTCTGAGTGGGCCTAATGCTTGACTATGGTTGGCCACCATTATGGTTAACTTTGGTAGAACTTGGTTGACATTGAGAAGGAAAGGTTCACTATGGTTGACATGGTTAATTATGGTTGACCATGACCATGGTTAACTTCTATTGACCTTCACTATGATTGACATTGGTTGACCATGAACATGGTTGAGTGTGGTTGACCACGGTTGACAATGGTCAACCATGTTTCACAATTATTGTTCATAGATGACCACCACTAGCCATGACAAATGACCATAACTATGATGACATTATTACATTAATATATAGATGACCACGAGTGACCATCACCATGAGTATGGATGACATGAATACATTAATGTATATTGTAATGTATTAAGTAATTAATACATTAAAACATCAATAATGTATTTATTAATACTCTAAAACATTAATAGTAAAGTATTAATACATTAAAAAATTAATAAAGTATTAATATATTAAAAATACATTAATAAAGTAATAAAAAAATAATAAAAAAATTATTAAAGTATTAATATATTAAAAATACATTAATAAAGTAATAACAAATTAATAAATACATTACTAAAGTACTAATAATTTAATAAATACATTATTAAAGTAGTAATACATTAATTAACAATGACCATGGTTGAGTATGGTTGACCATGACCATGATTAACTTTGATAGACTTTAGTTGACTTTGGGAAGGAAATGTTGACTATGATTGACTTGGTTAATTATGTTATTAAAGTATTAATACATTAATCAACAATGACCATGACCATGGTTAACTTTGGTAGACCTTGGTTGACTATGATTGACTATGGTTGACTATGACCATGGTTAACTTTGGTAGACCTTGGTTGAATTTGGGAAGGAGAGGTTGACTATGGATTACATGGTTAATTGTGGTTTACCATGACCATGGATAATTATGGTTGACCTTGGTTGAGCATGACCATGGTTAATTGTGATTGACCTTGAATTACAATAATCATGGTGAATTATGGTTCACTATGACCATGGTTAACTTCCCTAGACCTTCATTATGCATGATCATCACTATGGTTGACCTTCATTGACCATGACCATGGTTGAGTGTGGTTGACCTTGGTTGACAATGGTTAACTATGTTTGACAACTGTTGTCTGTAGATGATCATGGATAGCGATGACCATGACTACTGATGAAATTAATACATTAATGTATATTATAATGTATTAATTAATTAACACATTAATACATTATTAAAGTATCAATACATTAAAACATTAATAAATTAGTAATACATTTTTAAAGTATTAATACATTAACAATTTTTTATTACATTAATGTAATGTCTAAGTTAAATTAATAATTTACATTAATGTATAATGTCACTTATTAATTAATTGATACATTAATAACGTAATGTATTAATTTATCAATACATTATTAATTAATAGTTGCTAAAGTATCAATACACTAATAAAGTAATACATTAATAAAGTAGTAATACATTGACCTTAGTAATATAATATTAGGACCTTAATGACCTTAGTAATACATAACTAAAGTATTTATACATAGCCTTAGTAAAATATTAATACATAGCCTTAATAAAGTATTAGTACATAGCCTTAGTAAATAGCTTGTGTTGAACATAGCCTATGTATTAATACGATATTAACACATATTATTAATAATGTCACAATGTCATGACAAGATGATCACCTTGTTGTAACGAGGTTATGTTCGTCACATTGCGATGACAAGGCTATGGTTGTCACATTGCGATGACATGATATTTTGCAGCACATTGTGACGAAATGATATTTTGCGGCACATAATGAAATGATATTTTGCGGCACATTGCGCCGAAAGGATATTTGTGTTACATTGCAATGACAAGATATTAGTTTCACATTACAATGATGAGGTTATGTTTGTCACATGCGACAATAAGGCTATGTCAATCAAATTGCAATGACAAGGTTATGTTTGTCACATTATGATGACATGATATTTGTGACACATTGTGAGGACAGGATATTTGTGTCACATTGCGATGATGAGGCTATGTTCATCACATTGCGATGACAAGGTTACGTCAATCACATTGAGACAACAAGGCTATGTTTGTCAAATTGTGATGAGAAGTCTATGTTCGTAACATAACAACGACGAGACTATGATTGTCACATTATGATGAGAAGGGTATGTTCAAAACATAGCAAGGACAAGGCTATGTTCTTCCCACAGTGACAACATGGCTATGTTCGTCACATTGTGACGAGAAGATATTTGCATCGCATTGCCAAGACAAGATATTTGCATCATATTGCAACGATGAGGCTATCTTCATCACATTGCAACGACAAGGCTATGTTCGTCAAGTGTGAGGATAAGGCTATGTTCTTCACAATGCGACGATAAGGCTATGTTCGTCACAGTGTGACAATAAGTGTATGTTAGTCACATTTCGATGGTGGGGCTATGTTCATCACATTACAATGATAGGGCTATGTTTGACACATTGTGACAACAAGGCTACGTTTGTCACATTGTGATGATAGGATATTTGCATCACGTTGCAAGGACATGATATTTTTGTCACATTGAGACGACGAGGCTATGTTCATGACATTACAACAGCAAGGCTACGTTCATCACAATGTGACGATAAGGCATGTTCATCACATTGAGATGATGGGGCTATGTTCATCGCATTGCAACGATAGGGTTATGTTCAACACAATGTGACATTACTATGTTTGTTAGATTGTGATGCTACTATGTTCATCACATTGTAACATTAATATGTTCATCACATTGCAACATCCAATTTTGTTTATCAAATTGCAACGTTGGATCATGTTCATCACATAACAAGGTTGGTTTATGTTCAACACATTACAAAGGAAGTTTTGGCAAAATTTAAAAAAAAATATAACATTTTTTTTCATTTGTCACAAAGATAGGAATTGTGAAGTGATGTATGCATTACATAGAAGGCAACTTAAAATCTTACTTATTCTAGCGACAATGATAAAAAATCATCTAAAACTTTCCACATAATGAGTTATACTATTAAAAGGAAATTGATAAATTTCATTACAATAAAACAACTCCTTTAGTAAAGAGAATACAAAATTTTAAATATAATTTATTATTCTATTAAGAAATACCTATATAAGTTAAAAATGTAGTTGATTCCTATTATTTTATTAATATATTAATAGACTATTCAATAAAAATTTAAATGAATTAAAATAATACATTAATATAATTGAAGTGGATTAAAATAAAGTATTAATACAATGATAAAATAATGCATTAATAAAGTAGTGATACATTATTAAAGTATGCATACATAAATAATACAGTATTACATTAATGTAATGTAGAAATTAAAATATTAATTTACATTAATTAATGTATAAAGTAATTTGTTAATTAATTCATACATTAGTAATGTAATATATTAATTACATTAACACATTATTAAATAATTAATAAATTGCTAAATTGTGATAAAATAATATATTATTAATGTAATAACACATTTAAAAATACATTTATGCATTAAAACTATTAATAAATACATTATTAAAACATGAATACATTAAAACATTAAAACATTAGTAAACAATTAATACATTTAAATATTAAATTATTATTATTATTAAAAATTTATTATTATGACTAAAAATAAATTATTATTATTTAAATTATCTTTTTATTATTGTTTTTTAGTATAAAATATATTTTAATATAAATAATTTTAATAGTTTTAATAGGAATAACCTTAACCCTAATCTTTCTCATAATTTCATTTTTTTTGTCAATCTTAATTACTTAAAGATAACTACTTCTCAATATTATCAAGCTTAATTAATTAAAAACAAAATAAAATAATAATACTGATTAATACTTAAAAATTTGATAAAAAAAAAACTTTTTTAGAGCTTCTTGAATAAATTGTAACAACCTTCCTATTTAAATTTAATGGTTACACATATATCTAGATTATATAAACTAATCTAAATCAATTTCAATGTTATCCAGACACACTTTTGAACTATCAAATTTATTTAAATATAAATTTTATTCATGTTTATAAATTATCAAAAAGATTTGTATTATATATATATATATATATATATATATAAAATTATAATTATAATTATAATTAGTAAGAAATTTTACTAATAACCTTTTTAGAAAATACAAACTTTCACGGATAATGTAATATCTGCTTAAATGTATATTGAAAATATGCATTTATCCTCAAATTACACAGTTCGTTTCCTCATGTATTTACATGTACATTGAAAATATGCATATGCATTTAGCGTGAAATATGCATTTACAAAATTAAATTATCAACTATCTAGTTGAACCTGAAATGAAATACTATTAGCGGATGTTACTCCCATTGTAGTCGTTGCAATTCAAGTTTAATAGAGAAAATATTTTATTATAATATTTTCCAGACCTCCTCTGTCAGACCTCGGGATCTTAATGGTTTGACCACTCTCATTCTCAACCATACACTTAAACCTCTTGAAAAATTCAAAGGCTTCAGATTTCTGCTTCAACAAATACAACCAAGTCTTCATACTGAAATCATCAATAAAAGTCATAAAATAAACACTACCATTCAAAGAAGGTGTTTGTATAGGTCCACACAAATCTGTGTGGACAATTTCCAATGGGGCTTTTGCTCTGTAGGAAACACTTGAAACAAATTTCTCTCTATGATGCTTCCCAAGTATACAACTCTCACAAGAGCTTGTAGGTTGCTAAATACAAGGTAACCCCTTTACCATCTGCTTCTTCTGTAACAGATCTAATCCACCAAAATGTAAATGACCATATTTCAAATGCCATAACCAAGATTCATCTAAACTTCCAGCTTTATAAGCATTCAAAAAACCACTCAAATCATTTATCATAACAAGTGGAAACAATCTATTCTTGGTCATATCTACTCTTGCAATCAACTGTTTGTTGGGTAATTTATCATAGATTGTACATACCTTGTTCTTGAAGAACACTCTATACTTTTTCTCCAATAGTTTTCCAACACTAATAAGATTGCATTTTAAACCAGGAACGAAATAAACATTGTCAATATTTCTTCTCTGATTATTCTTAGTGTAAACTAGAACTACACCTTTACCATTAACTGTAACCTTACAGTAATTTCCCAGTTTTACTTCAACCTGAATACTAGTATCAATAGAAGAAAATAAATCCTTATTACCAGTCATGTGGTTACTACAACCACTATCCAAAAACCAAATATCATTAACACTTTCCTGAGTGACATTACAAGTCAAGAACATAGGATTTTGATCATCCTCACACTCATTTGTGATATGTGTAGATTGTCTCCCAGCATCTGTCTGCTTCTTCCAACATTTGTTAGCAAAATGCCCAAACTTCTTACAATAATAACATTGAACTTTAGATTTATCATACCTCTAATTTTCTTGCTGCCAGAGTTTGTTGTTGCTCCCTCTTAAATTAGGAGGATTCTGCTTAGACTTCTCCTCAGACTCTAATTCAGTTCTATTGTCCCTTCGACCAAAAGATCAACCTCATCTTCCATGATTATAAAACCTTCTTCTGTCTCTGCCTCTGGTAACATACAGTTGGGATTTGAAATCATGCTCCATTGATCCTTCTTCATATCTAGATATCCTAGATTCATGAGCAACAAGAGAACCAGTTAATTCATCAATTTGCATTTTACTTAAATCTTTAAATTCCTTTATGGGTACAAATACAGGTTCAAAATTCTTGGGTAAACTTCTCAGCATTTTCTCAATAACTCTTTTATTCTCAACATCATCTCCGAGAACACCTCTGAATACGAAAAATCAAAATTTTCATTCAATATGATTTTCAAGATCAATTAGATTACAATCTGTATCATGTATTTATACACTAACATATATTCCCTAATTAATAATATAGAACCAAAAATTGCCCCTTCGATCTTAGAAAACATTTAATCAAGGAGGTGATGGTATATCGTGGCCTTCAAAGGTTAAGGCAGCCACCGATTGAGAAATTTACGGCAAACCAGTAAATTGGTGCTTAATCCTTGAGTCTTGAAGGGTCAAGACGGCCACCAATGCACCGTTATTCAGGCGATGAAATGATTACAATCTGACATGGATTGCCATTGTCTTCATCCGAACTTGACCTATGGGTAGTTTTTCTATCACAAGTTTAATATCAAATGAGGAACAATAATTATTTAGAAAATAGATGGTAAGTAGAAAACACAGAACAAGACTTTAGAGTATCATATTTACTATTAGTGATAGAAGTTTCCCCTAGACTGCTATAGGGTCAAGGCTAGCACATCTTCGATTATTGCAATGATTTCATAAATAAGGATGTGTTTTTGTTTTTAAAGAAGGTGGATCAGGTGGATGGGGAGAGAAAGAAAAAGAGAAACGGGCTAAATGCGGATCAGTAAAAACATCGTTGGGCATGGAGTCAAGTAAACACCCTATTGATCGGAGGCAATCAAATTGTATAGCAGATAAGATGTTTATATGTAAATGGGTAGAAGAATAGAGAATAAACGAAAAGTAGAACACCTCATCAAACCAATATTCTCTTTGTCAAATAGATGCAACAGTACTTGAAACAAAACACACAGATCATAGCCAATCATGGCAAAAATTTTACCGCTTGGGAATCTATCATCCATGAGAAGCCATTGATTCTCAATGTCTATAATTCGTTCAAGTAAGATGAAAGACAGAATATAAAACAAGGAAGATGTAAAAACAATGTTTAGACAAGAAAATCACAATCCGATAAAACAAATGTCATATATCTCCAATGTCAGAAGCGATTACAGAAATACAATGCCTTTAGGCTTACAATAACTCAGACTGGCTCCTATTTCTTCATAATCTGCTCCGGTCTTCTCCTCCTTTCTGCCCTATATAATAAAACTCCTCCTAACACTCAGAAACTAATATCTAAAAACAAAATTTTGTTTTGGTTAAGCTGCAAGAAATCTAGAAAAAATTGACATTTTTTCCAAGTGTTACTGAATTTGAGTCCTAGAAACCTACCAAGAAAAGTCATATATTGACTGCCAGATGTTCTCCTCACAAAATAAGTAACAAATTCGATTTTCTGATTATGTTCCTAGAATATTGGTATATTTTCCACAATTTCCCTAAAATTTGAAACTTCCTTTGATGACTAATGATCTGCCATCTATCAAATTCTACTTAGGGATATGCTTTGACTAAGATGTTGAATCAATCCTTCTTATCTTTTCAAATATCAATTATCTATTGGAAACCTAAGATCGATTAATTTTCTTTTGCTTGGAAATTTGGGGTTCCCTCTTTGACTAATACTCTCTCCTGACAGGTACCCTGAAGATACTTGATTAGTTTCTTTAGGTGCTTCTCTACTTGTTTTGCCTAGGTAACTGTATCAGATAGGAAAGGACACACTATTTGATTTCCTTTGTCTCATCCAACATTCCTCTAGCAGCTGTACCTTCAATCATCTTTGTGACTCCCTGTGATGAAAGCATACAATAACACAAGTGACCTCAAATTGAAAAGCGTCTTGTTACATTGGAAGGTAATCCAATCCAAACATCTGAGCACCTAGACAGCCATGAAGGAAGCTCCACAGCTTCCTGAATCTCCTATTTCTGTATGTCACAACCTC
Source organism: Picea engelmannii (assembly GCA_009831015.1). NCBI lineage: Eukaryota > Viridiplantae > Streptophyta > Pinopsida > Pinales > Pinaceae > Picea > Picea engelmannii. The sequence goes on from ML794073.1 coordinate 466,376, forward strand.
GGATATCATTGTAGGTTATGTCTAGTTTCTCAGACTGAGAGAGGAGTGAAAAAGAGGAGTCGGCCTCGGGTGAGAGGGCATCTACCAGAGCATTCGAGTGTCGATGGAGGGCCACCGAGGCTGAGGGCTTCAAGAGCTCCCTATCGATTGTGCGTTCTGATTTGAATGGAAAAGCTCATGTTTATAACATTTGGAAAAGAGCCCGGCCACATTCACAACATCTGTGTACAACCAACTACAGAATATGGACAGGCTAATTGAGATTCCCTGAGCATATCTCTTCCACAGGGGCATCGTGCTCCTTCATGAGCTTCACATAACATGAGGCATTGTCATGTTCTGTCCATTATCGTTATTTTCTTGTAAAATCTGTACCTTCATGAATGTACAAATACAAATACCATCCAAAAACAATGAATCAACTGGAGCAAAAAAAATGAGTTGCGCACAGGCTCCATTTGCTTTTTACCAATTCTACTGTAGACCTACAATAAAACCATATCTCTTGAGAATACAGCCTCTTCTTATGTAAGACCACACCCCTCCAATTTTGACAATCTCAAGGAACTCTTCATTCTGAATAGTATGCCCTAATGAGGACATGAATTGGCCCGCTTCAAATCCATCGGCTTATGAACTAAGAAGTTTAAAAGAACTTGTCTTTAAGGTGGCCACATAATAGATATCAATGCCACAATCTACCCACTCTGAACGATGTTCCTAAAAGAACTGAATAAGTAATGTCGGGGATACCTTTTGTAATAGCATAGATGCTTTTGTACAAAGAATACAAAACCAAGAGATGGAATCCCTTCAGTAGATGAAAACTTAGAACCCAACAATTTGCTTGGAGATGTATTTATGCTAACAGTTAGTTCCTCCATGCTATCGTCTGAGAGGCAATTTATGTAACGTTCTTTTGTTTCCTCAACAATGGTGATGTCTACAATTATTTTGAGGACTAATGCCAGCAGAAATCTACTAGCAAGAAGCATTATCAATGCAAGAAGGTTATCAAGAGAGAGGACACTAGATAGATCGAGTGTTGTGAGCATGATCCTGATGTTTACAGATATTAAGAGTAGTGTATTCAGAATGAAATTCATAAGCCATCAGAGACAAATATAAATGGCCAAGTTCCTATAGATTGCACTAGCTCATTGTGTGTTGCATGTTGTTGTTGGTGGTAAATGTTGACATGTGTGTTGTATGACTGTAGGTGCGTGGCTTCAAGGACTGAAGATTGTCGTTCGAGAACAACATTTTTTGGTGAAATTTAAAATAAAACCAACCCGCTTCTCCTCTTCTCTAATGAGACGAGTTAAAATCTCAACACTACTTCTAGCATATGCAATATCGGTGCTCAGGAACAACACTTCTCGGTGCTACGGGAATAACCCCGTTCCTACAATAAGGAGAAAATTGAAAATTTAGTATCTGGATACTAACATTTACCAGGGTATCTATATTATTGCACACCTTGTAGTAAATGGTTTTGTTATTGTGTTTAATCGCATTGTGATAGAGTATTTAGACATAGATGGATACCATAAATGCTTAGCATAAAATCGTATTGATTAATATTTATAATAAAAGATATAAGGAAAATCTTATCTCAACATGATATTTACAACAGAGAGTACAAAGGCCAAGGTAATCCAGACAACACAATAGGAAAACCACTGCAAGGTGGTACAAAATGTTGCCTTTCCTCCTACGCTTCATCCCTAGTCTGTAGTGGAAATATTACCCTCGACCTTGGATAGGCACAGAGGGGAAATTGCCTTGGAATTTTCAAACCACAAGCTTCCTTCATATCCACTTTGCATGGACCACCTTTAACTTGAAAATCAATAATCTACATCAGCTGAGCCAATGCAAGTTCAATCGTGGAAATAGCCATGGGAGCCTCTGCGCATCCTCTCCATGGGATCCCTTGGGTATCATCTTAGGTAAGAACTCAAAAAAATGGTGTTAGTTATACTAGAATAAAACCATCGTAATAATATCTCCATTATAAGAAAATATATTAAAAATAAATAACTGAATTCTCATACCTAAATGCATCCCCTTGCAGTTTCCTAGGTAGTGGAGCAAATTAGGGGTTTCTTGGTGAGTATAATACCAAGATATGTGTTCATATTAATTTCTATAATTGATATTTAGGATTCTTAAAGAGGTAAACGAAAGAGGTAAGGCAAGGAGATGCCACTTACTAGAGATAAATGTTAAAACTGAAGAGGTAAATGTTAAATGAAGAAGTAAATGTTAAAATTGAAGTAATCTTGTTTGGATTTGCTAAATTATGCTTTGTGGAAATTGATAACTCAATGTAGTAATTTCTTAATCATGTTATGTAAAAGTGAAATAGTAAACATGATGAACAAACGAATTCATAAATACAAGGGAGTTAATGCTGGCAATCTCATTCATTTCTTTGGAGGTAAGATGAAGAATATGCCATCATCTTCAATTCCTTGCCATTAGATCAATTTTTTTTATTAAAAGGTTTATTAATCCACCAATTCAAATAGGGGGTACACCTATTGGCGTAATTATAAGTATTTTATCTCGGATCAGTTCTAAACTGCACAAAAGATGCGTTGTGATGATAACATTTTATAAAGAAAATACTTGTCACAAAATCAATAGTGTGTTATTATTAGCATATGAACTCACAAACATAACAGAACTCATAAATAATATATATATATATATATATATATATATATATATATATATATATATATATATAATCAAATTTGAATGTTGTGCATGGTTACAAAACTATGTCGAGCTTTGGCTCCAACAACTTCTACAAAATTACAAAACCAGAGCTTGTGCTCTCACACTTATTCAACTCCTCACACAACTGTTGTTGTTGCAAACTATCAATTGACTCCCCCTTATATCGACTATCTATAGACTTGGACATATAAAGACTATTACTGATACTTCATGTAGAAGCTAACTGACTCAAACAATTAAGACGATAATAAATACAACTGACTCTATCTGATTTACAGGGCTCGAGAAAGATAAAAGATCGGCTCATTTAATAACGCTCTTTATTACACTACTTCTTGTCGTGTCTGACTTTGTAACATCTTTTCTTTCCCATGATAGACATAGTCGGCGTAAGCGTAAATCTCACGACTTATAATTAATATTTCCAACACTCCCCATTAATTATAAGGTGGGATTACAAGAAACCAAAAAAATTACATCAAAAATTTAAATTGACATGTACTCTCAAACATCTATTATTACGCCAACTCCTAGACAACTACGCAATTTTTGAAATGCATCCCTTGCCAAAGCTTTTTTAAATATATTTGCAATTTGTTCTTTAAACCTACAAAATTCTAAGAAAATTTCTTTGTTATTCACTAATTCTCTAATAAAATAATACCTTGTATCAATGTGCTTGGTTTAATTGTGAAACACATGATTCTTGGATAACATGATGGCGTATTTGTTGTCAAAAAGCAATGTAGTTGGTTCATGTTGTTCCTGCAACAAATCTTTTAACATTCTTCTCATTGAAATTGCTTGACAAGTTGCACTTGTAGCTACGACATACTCAACTTCAGTTGAAGAAAGGGTCACAATGGGCTACGTTTTTTATTCCCATGACACTATACCTGTTCCAAAACAAAATGTGTACCCAGAAGTACTTTTCCTATCATCTATGATGCCTCCACAATCAATGTGAGTGTAACCAATAAGTTTGAAATCTTTTGAAGTAGAATACATAATGCCAAAGTCTTTTGTTCCATTCACATATCTCATAATTATTTTACCTTCCTTCCAATGGGATTCTTTTGTATTTTCCATGAACCTTGAAATTAGGCTCACTCCATACATAATATCAAGCCTTGTTGCTTTCAAGTAAATAAGGTTGCCTACCAACCTTTTAAATAGAGTGGGATCCACCTTGGACCCTTCATCTTCCTTACTTAACTTTAATCATGTTATGATAGGTGTTGGGGCTACTTTGGAATTTATCATGTTGAATATTTTCAAAATTTCATGTACATATTTAGATTGTGAAATAAATATACCAGACTTGGACTGATGAACTTCAATACCCATAAAATATCTCATAAGCCCCAAATCAGTCACTTCAAACTCATCCTTTATGACTGAATTAAATTATTTTATGCCAAAATTACCTGTAAAAATCAAATCATATACACATAAGAAAAAAATTAACATATTACCTTGTTGATTTGATTTGATGTACATTTTTGGCTCATAATCACCTCTTTGAAATCCAGTCTAAGTAATATAGGAATCTATGTGACTGTACCAAGCTCTGGGAGCTTGCTTTAATCCATATAGTGCCTTGTTCAATCTGTATACTTTGTTTTCTTGTCCTGGAACCTCATAACCTTGTGATTGTTCCATACATACTTCTTCCTCTAAATGTCCATTCAAAAAAGATGACTTTACATCCATTTGATAAACATGACATTTATTATGTGTAGCAATGGCTAACATAGTTCCGACTGTGTCCATGCGCACAACTGGTGCAAATGTTTCATTGAAGTCTATTCTAGGTTGTTGTGTAAAACCCCTTGCAACTAACCTCGCCTTGTGCCTCTGCAGATTTCCAATGGAATCTTTCTTGGTTTTATAAATCCACTTGACACTTATCACATCATTATCTTCAGGTACATCTACCAATTTCCATGTCTAATTATTTTCTATGCATTTAATTTCTTCATCCATGACTTGTGCCCATACATCATATTTGACAACTTCTTCAAAATTTAATGGATCATTTATTTGTGAAAACAGAGCAAAGACTAAAAAAGAATTTGTTGTGTCAACATTATATATTTCGTGCATACTTCTTGTCTTCCTTGGTAACAAACTCAATAATGTTGGATATGGAGATGTAGAACTACTTGGACTGTTTGTTGGAGTTTGTTGCGCTCTTGATGTGGATTGCACACCTACAGATCTCACTGGAGTATTTTGTACTGGGATTTGTGTCATAGTTCCAAGTCTGGAAGGAATTACGCATTGAATTACAACTAGTGTTTGAACCACTTCATCTTCCATGTCATCATGCTCAATAGCATCAATAATTTCGACTATCATTTCTATGTTTCCATCACATGCTTCATTCTCCACAAATTGAATATCACAATTGATTATGACTTTTCTTGCAATAGGATCATATATTGGATCATACATTTTATATGTTTTTGTATCTTCATAATATCCAAAAAATATACATTTTTTTCCTTTGTTATCGAGTTTGTTTCTAATCTCATCTGGAACATGTGCGTATGTGACACAACCAAAAAATTTTAAATGTGCAACATTATGTTTCATACCTATCCAAGCTTCTTGAGGAAATTTATTTTTCACACTCTTTGTTGGACATATGTTCAGGATGTATAAGGAATTTTCTACTGCCTCAATCCAATACTCATTTCAAAAAAAATTGGCTTCCAATATACTGGGCGCCATTTCCATGATGGTTCGATTCTTCCTTTCTATGACACCATTTTGTTGTGGTGTATACCACGCAGTGAATTTCTTGTAAATTCCATGAACTTTAAAAAAATTATGAAACTCTCTTGAAACATATTCACCTCCTCTATCAGTTCTTAGAACCTTGATATAATAACCAGTTTTCTTTTCCACAAGTGATTTGAATTTTTGAAAACAACCAAATGCGTCAGATTTATGTTTTAAAAAATAAATCCATGTTTTTCTTAAGAAATAATCATTAAATATGTAATGACCCTAATTGAATAAATGATTAAAGATTATAAAGTAAAATCAATTAAAAGAAAATGATTGTGATTAACTAAGTAATACTCTAACTACAGACCCATTTAATGACCTGAGAATTATAATTTAAAAGATCAACGAAAAATGATATAAAAATGGTGGCGTATGCAGAGAGGGATAGCCATGGATCCCGAGAAGATAAAATATTAACTCATGACGAAGGACAGAGGACGGGGGGTGGTTGTGGAGTAATTGCATGAGTCGGCAGGGAGGAATAAGGGACGGGAAGAGGGGGACGTGTGCACCATTCGACGGGGATGGATGTTGCGGACTGTGTGGCCTGAGAACTATTGTCTTTTATCGTGAGCAGAGATTCTGCATTTGCTGCGAGCAGCGATTTTCTGAGCACTGTGGTATTGGTTGTGAGCCTGTGATATTTTGTGGACTGTTGGCTTGCTGTGAGCAAGGAACAGAGTGTTCTGGACTGTGACTTTTGATCAGGGGAGGCACTGATTTGCTGGAGGTTTTGGGCACAGAGGGCCAGGATATTCGTAGATATCCTAGAGCTAGGTATTTTTCCTAGTTGGCAGGGAGGACAGTAGTTTTGGGCAGTTATTTTCCTGTTTGTGGCAGGGTTGATCTGTGTAGCAGGGAGCAGAAAGGCAGCAGCAAAGCAAAGAGGCAACAGAAATTAGCATCAGATCCAGGTACTTGTTACGTTATGTATTTATTTCATACGGTAAATAATTTAGTATTTATTGATAAATCCAAGTTACTGAAGTTGCTGTTATAAAAGTCAATACCATGTTATGAAGTTTTGTTTCAGTTTACTTATATAAAAATGTTTAGGAAACTCAATGATGTTTATAAATATATGGGCATTACATATGGTATCAGAGCGTCTTAGTTCGAAATCTGGGCCTAAGGGCCAAAATCCCAAACGATTAACTCCAGCCACGCTTAACCTATAAGAAACACACGTTCAGTTTGACTAAATAGGACTGATACAGTGTGGTATCCAAGCTATTAAGCATGAAATGAGAACTAATAACTTCATTTTATTTGAGCAATGCTTGTCAATGAATTTTTGGGTAGAATAGACACCCGAAATCGATAAAAATGTTGTGGGAAACTTCTGTCTAAGGCTTGAAGTTGGTAAGAATTAATAACTACATGAAATGTACCAAATAAAATGAAAAGGACAGTTGCAGGACCTTGAGAAGGCCTACTTCATTCCAAACTTACCTTAATGAGGAACTGCCAATGCGTAGTTGGACAAAGAAAATTTAGAAGACTTGTATTGCGTGGGAACAGTGTAAACTGGTTGCCTGTATTAACCTCGGTGAATTTTAAATAATGTAAAATCTCTTGAACAATAGACCAATATAAATGTTAAACCGTGCCAAGGGAACGGGCTATTACGCGAGAGAACGGATCTGAGCCGTCAGATCTCACGTAGAAATCCCGTCAGTCGTTAGATCACCAGAAGTTGCGCATGGTTTAAGTCCTAATGTGCAGAGGGGGAGCCCACAGAAAATGAGACCGACAGCTGTTGGATCTCACATAGAAAACCCGTCAGCCGTAGGATCAGGAGGACATGCACAGAGTTTAGCCTCTGGAAGGGGAGCGTGCAGGAGAAATGATCTGAGCCGTCTGATCCTAGATCATGGCCCTGACAACCGTCAGATCTGTGGAATTTGCACGACGTTTAGCAGTCGGGATATTGGCCATTGGGAAATCGGAGTTCTCGAGGTCATGTGAATTGGGACACCAATCGCCGCGATATCCCGACGGGGATCTGGATCGTCCGTTGGGTGAGGACACGTGGCGGTGATCAGCGCCATCGGTGTTGGTGCATCGAGAAATCGGCGTTCCCGTGGATGAGAGATCGGGAAATATCGGTTGAAAATCCCGACGAGATCTGAGTCGTCCGTTCACACGGGACAGGTGTCAGGGATCGGACGAAAGTCGCAGATTGGGAAATAGGAGTTCCTGAGGACAAGGAATTCAGGACATCGTAAGTCCCGAAACCCCGAGAGTAAATCTGGACCGTCCATCTGCAAGGACAGGTGGCAGAGGATCAGGCGCCGTCGGAGTTTTGTTCATCGGAGAATCGGGGATTTCGGTGACAAGCGGTTTATGCATTGAGAATTCGCGATTCGCGATATCCCGACGGAAGTTTTGAACCATCCATCGGCGAGGACGCGTGGCGAGAGATCCCGGAGAGTCGAGGTTCATCATATCGGAGTTTCCGGATTCGTGAAACTCTTGCACAATGGAATCACGATACGTGATTTCTCGATACAATCAGGGTCGTCCATCTGAGGGACAGGTGGCAACCATCAAGAACCATCGGTGGTTGGCCCCATCGGGAATCGACGTATCGGGGATTTCATGGAAACGAAACCCTTGCATTACGAAACCGCGATATGTGAATTCTCAACACCGTCATAGCCGTTGATCTAAGGGACGCATGTTCGAGGATCTGAAAGAGTTCGGGATTTCGGCATTTCGGGTTTCCCGCATACGAAGGAATCACAACCGGAGAAGTCGCGAAACCCCGAAATGTGACGGGTCCCACAACCATAGCGTTTAAGTGAGGACAGGTGTCGGAAGGCCCAACCTTGCTGGGAGTTAGCGACAGGTGGCATCGGAGATCGGAGGATCAGGGATCCTGAGGACGTAAGTCCTACACCTTTCAGTTTCGCAAAGTCCGAAATCCCGATAAGGGATAAGACTGCGGTCACAAGACGAGGTCGTGTGGATCACGAGCATAGCTTAAAAGGGCTAATGCACTAGGATCTCATCGGGGATCGAGGGATCGGGAATCCTAAGGACGTGCGCGCGTTGACATCACAAACGCCGAAACCCCGAATCCCAATAGGGTGATACAAGGCCACGGTCACGGAAGCAGGTCATATGGACCAAGCTCGTAGCGAAGGGGATAACAAATAAGAGAGCCCATCGGGAAAGTTAAGCACTAAATCCTGATAGGAAGGTATATGGTAACGGTCATGTGAGCACGGTCATATAGACCAAGGTATAGTCAGTAAGGGGCTAGCTCTTAGAAACTGAGCCCATCGCGAATCGGGAATTGGAGAGGTAAGGGGATCGTGACAGCGAAAAGTCCGAAACCCCGAACTCCGATACAGAGTCGGGAATAAGTCACGGTAGGTGCAGAGGCCGTGACGAGGGAGGATAAGGCCTGTGGATTGGGGCATTCGACAGTGAATTCCGGAGGAAATTCCAAAGAGCCACTTAGGCTCAGTCGATGAAATTGAACGATCCTGTATACCTATAAAACTATATATATATATCTACACGTATAACTACATGCATATGCACAAACGAACAAATTTATAAAGATAAACGAAATAAATTGAAGGCAGAGCACCAAAATCCGTACAGAGCTGGAATGACAAGAAAAACATTTTGTTCAAAAGAGAAATCACCATTCTTTACCACAGCGTAAGGAAAGTTGTGCAATTTCTTAATTCGATTAACCCGCATTCTTCATGAAGGTACTGAAACTATGCACAACTGGCGGACTGAATCGTACCTCTTACCATAGTTGAGGGTGAGCTCCGCAATGCGTATAGACAGGGGGATGATTCCCAATATTTCAGAGAGACTGGACTCCAGGTTCTGGATCTTGTCAGTGGCCATATCACTGTACTCGGTTACTGTAAAATGAACTGGAGCATATATAACAATACCCAGCACTAGCAAGGTGCTCAGAATGATGGTGAGGATGTGAGCCATGGCAACGGAGATTCTGGGAACCTCTGAGCAGAATAGAGGCAGAGCTATGATGGACAAAGACTACTGCGAGGCAAGTCCTAGCGGATGAGAGAGTGGGACAGAGGAAGGACGCGTAGAAAGTTGAAAGGCTGACAGGTGGAGAATGATGAGGTTAGATACGAGGGAGCTTGAGGAAGCCAGACGAGCACATGGAACCCATGCGTGCCCGAATTTTGTGTGCACGTTTAAACTAATTTTTTTTTTTATATATATTATAAATTATTAAGAATAATATAAAATAAATTAAATAACTTGGTATAAATAGTTTTATATATAAATAAGGTTAAGTTAGTATAAATTAATGAAAGGTTAATTGAGTTGAAAATTACTTAAATTAATTAAGTATTTATTTAAGTGTAAGGTTAGCCTACCTTAAAGTTGATGTTGACCAAGCTTAGATGCTTAATCCTAACCCAAAACCTAGCCAATTCCCCTGACGGAGTAATGTTTGTTTACAAACAAGTAAAGAAAACTTACGCCTAACCATGTTTCTGAGTTTAAGTAGCACCAATTTGAAACATCCTTGAACTCACCCGGACAACTTGGGGGTGATGCAGGTTAAGTTACACAAGATGGCCAGGACTCGAAGAGGTCGAGGCCGGGGAGTGTCTTCACGGGCGCCACCCACGCCACCAACGCCATCACCACCACCAACACCACCAGCACCACCAGCACCACCACCACCATCACCCGAACTAGCCCACATACTGCGCTCGTTGGAAGCCATTAACGAAACTTTAAAGGGGCACCAACCAGCAGGGACTGAAGTGGAATTCCCACCGTCCGGGACAGGTAATCCAGAAGCATCAAGGAACTCAAAGGGAGACTTTCCACCTGAAGACATCACAAGGGAGTTGCAGAAGATCAAACTTCCGGAGTTTGTCGGGGGTCGTGCCAATGAACGTACGGAAGCATGGTTGGAAGGCATGACAAGGTGTTTTGCCTTAAGGGACTATGCATCCAATTCAAAGGCAAAGATTGCAATTTTCCAGTTAAGAGATAGCGCTTTGAACTGGTGGGGCAACTTAGAAAGACAACTACACCTTACCCCAGACACAGTATCTTGGGAACTCTTCGAGGAGAGGTTCCGAAGGAAATATTTGCCAGCATACTACGAGGAACAACAAGTAGGGGCGTTTCATGCCTTAGTACAAGGAAACAAGACTGTGGAAGAATACGAGATCAGGTTTATGGAACTGGTCAAGTATGTTTCGTATATGGACAGTGACCAGCGACAGGCAGAGCACTTCATTTATGGATTGAACCCAAAGATAAGAGATATGGTGCGGATGTGGAAACCGTCTTCAGTGGCGGAGGCGGTAGAAAATGCGCGTTACGTAGAAGAACACATGAACTTAACAGGGGGTACAAGATCGGCATTTCCACATCGCCCTGGATTCGGAGGAAAGACCCCGAGGAAATTTACTAGGGGAGGGAGCTCAAGGACACCACCTTATGGTAACAGAGTCGCGCCAAGGGCAGTAGCTGCAGGAATTTCAATGACATCTAGTGCAGCATCTCGTTCATCGCCAACGGCGCAGACAGGCCCACGACCATCTCAAGGAGCAGCTAGTAGGGGAAGGGGTTCCAGGGGAAGGAACTCGTTTAGGAATCAGTCACATAACAGTGCACCGGTTCAATCTCGTATTTCCTATTGGAGATGAGAAGGACCCCATTACGAACGGGATTGTCCAGAGTTACAATCAGGGTTTGTGCATAGAGAAGGAAAGGCACCAATGGGGAGGTCAAATAACAACCATCAGATTTACGCAGCAATTAACAACCGCCAGGCCGAACATCAATCCACAGTAGTAGAATCCTCAGGTACGTTAAATCATGTTAATGTTAAGATTTTGTTTGATTCTGGTGCGACTGATAGTTTCATTTCACCATCTGCATTAGAAAGGAGTGGGTTGGCAGCCTATCAGCACGATGACTTTAAGCAAGTCGAGATGGATTCGGGGAAGAAACAAGCTGTAGGACCTAGTGTCGATAATTGTATAGTAGACCTAGGAGTGTGCACTACCAGGTTGAAGGTATACGTCACTGCTCTTGGGGCATATGACTTAAACATTGGAATGGATTGGTTAGCAGCTCATCGAGCTTTGATAGATTGCTTCGCAAAGAAGGTGCTTTGTGTCAATGATGAAGGAAAACCGATAGAGATTCAAGGTGTACAGAGAAAAGTGTCCTTACACTGTATATCAACTATGAAGGTCAAGCAATGCTTGAGACAAGGGTGTCGACTTTATGTAGTGGAGGCAGTGAAAGAAAGGAAGGGACCCTCATTAGATCAGTACCCGGTTTTGTCAAAATTCCAGGATGTTTTTCTGAATGAGTTACCAGGGTTACCTCCAGAGAGGGAGCTTGATTTTACTATTGAGCTAAAACCTAGTGCAGAACCAATATCCAAGACTCCGTATCATATGACGGCGCCGAAACTTTGTGAATTGCAAATGCAGTTGAAGGAGTTACTAGACTTAGGGCTAGTAAGGCCTAGTGTCTCACCTTGGGGCGCACCAGTGATTTTTGTAAAGAAGAAGGATGGATCCTTATGACTGTGTATAGACTACTGGGACTTGAACCATGCTACAGTGAAAAATAGGTACCCAATGCCGTGAATAGATGACCTCTTCGATCAGATGAAGGGAGTAGCAGTATTCTCAAAGATCGATTTGCGATTTGGGTATCATCAGTTAAGGATTAAGGAAAGTGATATCCCAAAAACTACCTTTCGAACTCGATTTGGACATTACGAGTTTGTTGTGGTACCTTTCGGATTGACTAATGTGCCAGCAGTGTTCATGAGCCTCATGAACAGCGTATTTCGGAAGTATTTAGATCGATTTGTACAAGTTTTTCTGGATGAGATTCTCATCTATTCCAGGAATGAAAAAGAACACGAGGAACACTTGCGAATAGTGTTGTCTTGCCTTAGGGAGAACAAATTGTATGGGAAGTTGTCGAAGTGTTCCTTCTTCCAGAAAGAGATCCACTATTTAGGTCATATCATTTCAGGCGAAGGAATCTCGGTGGACCCAGAAAAGGTAAAGGCCATTATGGAATGGCCAGTGCCGAAAAATGCACATGAGGTGAGAAGCTTCATGGGGCTAGCAGGTTATTACCGGAGATTTGTGGAAGGATTCTCAAAAATAGCGAAACCTATCACCACTTTTCAACGCAAGGGGGTCAGGTATGAATGGACAGAAGAATGTGATAGCGCCTTCATTGAGCTTAAGAGGTTACTAACTAGTGCACCAATTCTACGAGTTCCAGATATGGAAAAGGACTTCATGGTCTGCACGGATGCCTCGAAACAAGGATTAGGGGCCGTGCTAATGCAGGATGGAGGAGTGATAGCTTATGCGTCAAGGAAGTTGAAGAAGCACGAAGAGTTATATGCGACTCATGATTTAGAGTTGGCAGCTGTAATGCTAGCTCTGAAACTTTGGAGGCACTATCTTGTGGGGTGAAATTTTGAACTCAAAACAGACCATCAAAGTTTAAAACATCTCTTCACCCAAAGAGATCTGAATGCCAGGCAAAGGCGATGGAGTGAGTTTCTGAGTGAGTATGATTTTGGTATTTCATACATAAAGGGAAAGGAAAATGTGGTCGCAGATGCCTTGAGTAGGAGACCACGTATCTTTTCCTTGGTGACCTTAAAGGTCAGTCAGAGGGAACATGTGTTGGCAAAACTACTAGGAGACAGTTGGTATTTAAAGGTTACTTCAAACTTCCAGAGCGAGAGGCAGTTAGACCCAAAGTATGAAGGATATAATCTAGAAGCAGACGGATTTTTGAGATATCGAGGAAGGATGTACATCCCGGAGAATGGGGATATTCGAAGCATCATACTAAAGGAAGCCCATAGAGAACTTTATTGCGCACATCCGGGTGTGAAGAAGATGTACGCCGAGATGAAGAAACTCTTCTTTTGGGTAGGCATGAAAC
>ML794073.1:495165-535124 GCA_009831015.1 Picea engelmannii
TTCATGTGGAAATCAAGGAACAGCAAACCGAAAGATGGCCCATTTTCGTCCCCCGTCCTGAATGATCTTCGAGTAGAAACCCATGAGAATCATGAGATGCCGTGTACCCAGGTCGCGAAGCCCAACAATATAATAATGTGGAACAGTAGCAAACTGCGAAGGAACTCTGTATGATTTATTAATTATTCTGTACATTGTCGAGTTCTGTGAGACGAGAAATTTTAAGCCTGAATGTAACATGTAGTTAGTTATATTTCTTAGAATATATGTTTTAAATTCAACAACGGGCGCAATAAAACGTCACACATATAGATGTATTCATTCAGTGGTCGATGCCGTTACTTCTACTTGGATTTTAGAATATTGATGTTATCTCTTTCATGGAGGTATTTATGTACGAAGTTTTTTAATATTAAATGTGGAGGTTTTGCATTAGATTTTAATATATAATGTTAAATGTTGAAAATTGATTGAAGGTATTATGAGTATAGATTTTCAACATTTTTAAACGTGTTTTTCACTTTTTCAGAGTCACTGTTTACTGTTTTGGTAACTTGAGAAATTTTTGATAGCTTCAACATTAAAAAAAAAAAAAAAATGGGGATTTTGGGAACTAGTTTTAAAAATAGAAAACTTTAAATTAAAATTCTATTAAATTAAATTGTAAGTATTTTTATTTCATTATTACAAATACATAATTTATTACAAATATTTTCATTATGTTTATTTAAAATATCATGAGTAAACTATACTAAATATTATTAAGTAAAAAAAATTAATACTACTCAGTTTATAGTAGTGGATATGAAAATATTTTAATGCATGTGTATTTTTCTTCAAGCCCAGACGAAGTATGAAAGTAGAATAAATCAATACCATATCCATGGCAATCATTTGCTCTAGTTTGTTGTTTTTATCAATCAACCATATCATTGATTTTTATTGTATTTCCAAATTACAAGAGAATCACTATTTAGCTTTTTCCAATTAACAAGAATAATGCTTCAAATTTACAAAGATGTTTAAAGTTTATATATGTAAAATTTATATTTTTAAAAATGTTAAAACTTTATATATGTATTTTCAATTTTGTTTTTCATTTTCTAATATAATCTTTATGGATGTTAAACTTTCAATATTTTCAATATTGTGTTAAATATATTCAAATATATTCATATAAAATTATTAGTACAAATTAAATTAGTAGTTATTTTTTTAAAAATGTTACAACTTTATATATGTATTTTTAATTTTGTTTCTCATTTTCTAATAGAATCTGTATAGATGTTAAACTTTCAATATTTTCAATATTGTGTTAAATATATTCATATATATTCATATAAAATTATTAGTACAAATTAAATTAGTAGTTTGGATATTGTAGTTGTTACTTGTTGCAGTAGGAACAACTTTGCCCTAGATTAAGTAGGAACAACTTTACCCTAGATTAACTTTGTTCTGGATTGAACTTCAATTTTATCATTATCCATAAAATGTAATCTAATATATATAATTTTATTACATGTGATTATTAATATTCCAAAATTCATGTATAATTTTAATATATAAAAAAAATAAAAATAAAAATATTATTTTGTTTGACTTTTTTTCAAATAAATTGTGTTTAAAATTTCAATACTATATTTAATTTGAAAAAATACATATATATTATTTATTATTCTTTACAAATGAAGAAATCAAATCAATATTAAAAATATTTATATACATTTAAACTAAATTTAATTAAAAATGCAACAATATATTATGATTAGTGAAATATGTATCATCAACTGCATTAGGTAATGGATGATATGTGTCTTTCATGTTGTCCATATTTCCGCTATATTTAAAAAAATTGTCATCATTATTTTTCTTAAATAGTAAAATTATTTATAAACAAATACTTTATATATATAATATTTATATAAATAAAGTGACATTGAACAAATATTTTATATAAATAAACTATAATAAAGCTAATAAGGAAGAAAGTGTTAAGGTGTTTGATAACAATATTTGTTTTAGTAATTTTGAGTGGGTTGTTTTAGTAATTTTGAGTGGGCTTTCTCAACATTGACAAATATTTTGAAAATGAGATTTAATAGACAATCTAAGAGAAAGTGTTTTTCATCTTCAACCTTCTTAGTGTCACAAAGGTGACACACTCTTTCATCCCATAGCGTTTTAGGAATTGACCAATACTCAGTTTCACTATGGAGCTCATGAGATTTTTTTCTTATCTTAGCAATGCTTATTTTTTTCTTTACACTTGGAAAAACAAATAGATCATTTTGATCTTCTAGATTAGGGTTGATTACATCCTTATAATACCTTAATTTTCTTTTTTCCTCTAACTCTTTATCACACCACATTTTCTCCTTAAATTTTGATTTGATGATTTTTTTGATAGTATCTTTATTATGCAAAATGGTGTCTTCCATTATTCTCCAATAGTTTAGCTAAGACTTGGCATCTTTATGCCATCCTCGCTTGAGTCAATTGTGGTTACGACTCAATTTTGAAGCAATTTTAGGAAGCATCATATCTTCCATGTTGTTTAACTTGTTCTTATACATTAGGTATCTAGTCATAGTCGTGCTCTCAATGGGGGATAGGCTTGTTTATAAGAGAAGGATGGGATAGGGCATATTTCCTTTAATTTTGAGATTATAGGTTATAAAATTCTTTTGTATTTTCTCTATCTTTCTCCAAGATTCACAAGAGATACTACCACCCAAACTTCACATCCATAAAGAATAACAGGTGTAAAAAGAGTCTCAAAGAGGAATTTCTTATTATCCCAACTCTAAAGATCAGTTGATTTACAATTGATTTCAAGCCCGTAATAAGCTTTCCATCCCCCAATAATCCTTTTCTCAATGCTATAATTCCAATTGAGTTTGTGGTGAATATCAATTCCAAGATATTTGTATGAATTCACTTCCTCCAAGTTTTTGTTGTCATATACGAAGGTATCATAAGTGATGTTGTTGGATTTAATAATCATGACCTTAGTTTTATCAGAGTCAATAGTCATACCCATGTTGGAGCAAAAATCCTTGAGGATTCTTAGTTGGTTTTCAAGATCATGGGGACTCCTTTCCATAAGAATGATATCATCGGCATAAAGAAGAAGATTGATGACTATACGAGTGAGAGTAGGGCCAACACAACCTGCTTTTTCCAAGAAATCTTCTAACTTGTCAATGTATATGCCAAAAAGGGTGGGGGACAAAGGTCAACCTTGTTTGACTCCAATATTGCAGTTAATCTCTTTTGACCATCCCTCGGTGTTTTTAAACTTAGAAATAACGTTCTCATACATCCTTATTGCAACAACCCTCAACTCGATAGGCAATTTTATCTCTTCCAACCTATTCCAAAGGTTTTTCCTAGGAACCATGTCAAACGTTTTTCTAAAGTCAACAAAACAACAAAAAATATTGGTTTTAGTATTGCGAATCTCCTCTGTAATGATCCTAAAGGTAACAAGATGGTTCACATTTGAATGATATCTCTTAAATCCGACTTGGCCTTTATCTCTTTTACCATGAATTTCTAGTTAAAGGATAATCTTCTTTTCCAAAATAATTCCATAAATCTTTCTAGATATTGTATGATATTTCTTATAATATGTATTGAATTTTTTTTTTATTAGATTTTAAATGATTTGAGTGTTGATGTTTTGAAAACATCGGGAAGACATTCTCTAAAGATAATAATTAATAATGTAATTATTATTGATTATTAAATATAGTATATAATAAGTAAATGATAATAATAAGTAGTTATTGATTATTCAAGGGACGCATCCTTTCATGGATGGTCACCTTATGTTCCCTATATATGGAACACTCATTATTGTAATAATATATCGAATATATCTTATATCTCATATGAATAAAAACCAACATGGTATCACAGCAGGACTAGGCTTTACTCCCTCACAAAAGGGCCTAGGAAAATGAGAGAGGAAACTCGTCCTTTATAAATGCATTGTGCCCCTCATCTCTCATCCCTAAAGTAGAGTTCGGAATGGGCACTTAAATTTCTTTCTCTTCAAACTCTGTCACTTCCGACACTATGAAAGTCATAAACTCAAATGACATCGTTCAGACTCTTCAGAGGCGGATAAAGGTGACAGAGTTGATGCTGGACAAATTTTACGAGCAATAAAAACCAACAATGGTTACTGCATGTAACATGTGATTAGGGTTGGTAAAGAGATTGGCATGCAGAGTGAGCTTTGTTATTGTGGCATGTCCCAGTAGGCTCGGGATCATTTATGCCAATAATGAGGATTAGCAATTAAATTATAAAATTGCTTCAGTCCAACCCTTGAACATCATTCCCGTGCTCATTATTCGTGGAGGAAGTATGGGAAAAGTCGTGCATGTTTTTTGTAATATCTTGCTACCATTTCAACTATTTATTGGATTTTGGAAGATCGTGAAGATGACACCATTTGGGGTGATCATACAATGCATAATGGGTTGGTTGCTTCTACAGTTCGACCTCTCGCCAACTTATTCTCGACTGCTATGTTTACCTGGTCATGTCTTAAAAAAAGTCCAATGACATGTCATCATGGAAGCATATCAATCGAGCCTGTGGAGGGAATACAAGACGCATGAGATCTTTGAGATCAAATCATCCTACTTGAGACATCAATTCTCTTTAGAAAGAAAGGAAGGAAGCATGTAGTTCCTTGATGGGAAATGGCATATTATATTACAGATACGATGTTGTACTATTTTGTGAGGATGGCAGACGTGGCACCCAAGACAATGTTGAAGTTTGTAAAGGTGGGTGGCGTGGTATTATTGCTAATAATGAAGAAATCTAATTGGGTTCTTGGTTCACTGATAAGATTTTTCTCGCCATTGATGGAGTTCATTCCAAGACTGAGGGACTACCTTTGTGCCAAAACGAGTGGATTGTTTGGCTGGGAAATATTTTTTCTATGTGAGAAACTTCCCGAGTCAATGAGGAAGCACTTGCACTCTTTAGGGATATGGGTGGAGAAGTTGAATTTCTCGAACCCTATACAATCAAGAGTTTCCAAGAAGGAAATATGTGCACTGATATGGGAAGGTGCTAAAGTTCATATTTTGGTGCCATGGTTAACCTATTACACTCAATTGTCTATTTGATGGAAAGAAATGAAAATTTGAAGTATGGGCCAGTACTATTGAAATATTTTATGTGTGTTGCGATTCAAATGAATTTGAGAAGCTATGTACATTTATTTCTTGCATAAAAAAAATTAATAATAAATAAATAAAGTGGGTTCCCATCCATATGTAAATTGAAACTTGAGATTGTAGAAGTCCCAGTACATAATGTTGAGAAATAAAGCATGGAAACAATTCCAGTGTATGTAGAGGCACTTCCAGAGAGGGAGGCAGTACTACATGCAGAGGGAGCAGAGACAGAGGATGAGGTATCCTTTAAGAGATATAGAGGGTCTCACATGGAGATTGATCCTGTAGCTCCAGTTAATGTTTCCAGAGATATTGTAGTAGGTCGAAATATACTTGCATGGGCTCGTCAGACTCTACAGGAGGCAGAAGGACATGCAAATCCTCATGGTACCTTTCGAGAGAGAAAGAGACCTCAGAGATATTCGTTCTATACTACAACTATGAGCCACATCATTGATTCCAATCCTTCCTGTTATGAGGAGGCATCTAGTCAGTCAGTATGGAGAGATGTCATGATGGAGTAGTATCATTCCATCACGAAGAATGATGTGTGGCATATTGTTCTGAGACCTGAAGGGAAGTTTGTAGTGACCTCCAAATGGATCTACAAGATCCAACACACAGTTGATGTGAGCATCAAGAGGCACGAAATGAGATTTGTTGCTAAAGGATTCTCTCAGGTGGAGGGAATAGATTATGAGGAGACATCTCCTCCTCTTGCTCGATACACTTTTATCTGGATGATTATTTCCACTGCAACATCCATGGGTTAGAGATTGCATTACATGGATGTGAAGACAACCTTTCTCAATGGAGAGATTGGGGAAGAAATATACATCAAGCAGCCAGATGGTTTCGTCATACATGAGAAGGAGTCTCATGTGTGTAGGTTGAAGAAGGCCCTGTATGGAATCAAGCATGCACCTCGAGATTGGTATGCAAGGATTGATGGACACCTGATGAGTTTGGGCTTCAGAAAAAGTGTTGTTGATTCCAACCTGTACTATAAAACTGTTAATGGTGAGGCCCTGATTTTGGTCCTCTATGTTAATTATTTATTCCTCACAGGTACATAGAGCTTTATTTTTGAATGCAACTATGTGTTGGCCTCTAAGTTCGAGATGAAGGACCTTGGTATGATTCACTACTTATTGGGACTAGCGGTGTGGCAGAGAACTGATGAGATCTTCCCGAGTCAGGGGAAGTACACAGTTGAGATATTGAAGAAGTTTGAGATACTGAACTTCAAGCCCGTGGCTATACCAATGATGACGAATCTAAAGAAACTAAGTGTGTCTTCTTCCGATTTTGACGAAATTGATCTTACTCTGTACAGACAACTGATTGTATAATTGATGTATCTAGTTAACACCAGACCAAATATTTTCTATGTAGTGAGTGCACTTAGCCAGTTTATAAGTCAACTGAGATAGACACACTAGATTGTTGTGAAACATGTGTTGAGATACTTGCGAGGCACATTTCGACATGGTTTGAGATATAATTCCATTATTGATATGATATGGCAGGAATATATTGACTCTGATTGGGCAGGAAGCGCAGTGGACAGAAAGAGCACCTTCAGGTGTTGCTTCACTTTGGGATCTTTCATGGTTTCCTGGTGTAGCAGGAAATAAACTTATGTGGCATTGAGCACAACAAAAGCATAATACATTGCATTAAGTATGGCAGTCCATGAAGTAGTGTGGCTTCACAAGATCCTTGCAGATCTATCTGAACATGTGTTGGATTCCACCATTATTCATTGTGGTAACCAAAGTTGTGTGAATATCTCTGATAATCCAGTGTTTCATGACAAATCGAACCACATTGAGATCAAGTACCATTTCATCCAAGACATGATGCAAAGGAAGGAAGTATTGGTGCAATGCCTTCCTACAGTTGAGCAGGTTGCTGATGTTCTTACCAAACCAGGATGAAGTTTAAGTACTTCCGTGACAAACTTGGCATGGAAGAGAATGCCTCCCTCGCTGAGAGGGAGTGTTGATGTTTGCATCTTCCTGAGACATTCTCCAGATCGTACTCCTATGTGACTAAGTTGATTTGATCTGTGATGACACTTATCTGAGAAGGGATAAGTGAGGCACCTATCCGAGAAGGGATAAGTGTGGTTGGGCTTATAACCCAACGTCCCATGTGGAGAGCATATGAGGACATGTCAAGGGAGTTGACCCTTGATGTCATACACTATGGGAGTTGACCCTAGTGTTTCTAGAGGGTGTAGCCTCTAGAAGTCCACATGAAGTGCCATGTGTGACGAACTTTCTCCAGATCGTACTCCTCTATGAATTGAGTTGAGTTGATCTGTGAGAACACTTATTCGAGAAGGGATAAGTGGAACACTTATTCGAGAAGGAATAAGTGCAGTTGGGCTTATAACCCAACGTCCATGTGGAGAGAACATGAGGACATGTCAAGGGATTTGACTCTTGACATCATACACTATGGGAGTTGACCCTAGTGTTTCTAGAGGGTGTAGCCTCTAGAAGTCCACATGGAGTTCCATGTGTGACAAACTTTCTCCAGATCGTACTCCTTTGTTAATTGAGTTGAGTTGATCTGTGAGGACACTTATTCAAGAAGGAATAAGTGCATTTGGGCTTATATCCCATCGTCCCATGTTCATAGAACATGAGGACATGTTAAGGGAGTTTACCCTTGATGTCTCACACTATGGGGATTTGACCCTAAGTGTTCCTAAAGGGAGTAGCCTCTAGAAGTCCACCTAGAGTGCCATGTGTGACAAATATTTTACTACTATGGTGGTTTTGTACCACTGGCGGAGAATGTGTGTCTCTGGACAGTAGTTGTGTACTACTATGGAAAGATACCTCCTTACCTAAGAGGGAGTGTTGATGTTTCATCATCGGGCATAACTTCTCCTACATTAGGTTGCAGACCAAGGGAGATAGGATACATTTATCATAAAGGTGCACTTGTGATAAATGGGCCCAGACGTAGTCCTTCCTTGATCATGACAAAGAATAATATGGACTCGAGGTGCTTGAAGTGCTTTCCACATGTCAGTTAGCATCAAGCCAACATTCACTCATAGGTGTGTGCCTGTGGTGAAATTTCCTGGTGTGGTCTTTGTCCTAGTCATGGTGATTTGATAAGGAATGATAAAGACTCAAGATGCTATATGCTATTACATGCGGACCCAAAGTGAGCCTAATCTTAGAGAGAGTTAATTGGCTCAGAGAGAGAATTGCAGAAGGAGTTTCTCCTTGGTTCAGGTGGGAGAGAGATGTCTCCCAAGACTGACAGACAAGTGTCATGAGTCTAGGGTGAAGTTTGTATACTTCAAAGACAAGAGTGGCATGTTGCAGAATGTCTCCCTCGTTGAGAGGGAGTGTTGATGTTTGGAAAACATTGGGAAGACATTCTCTAAAGATAACAATTAATAATATAATTATTATTGATTATTAAATATAGTATATAATAAGTAAATGATAATAATTAGTAGTTATTGATTATTCAAGGGACACATCCTTTCATGGATGGTCACCTTATGTTCCCTATATATGGAACACTCATTATTGTAATAATATATCGAATATCTCTTATATCTCATATGAATAAAAACCAACATTAAGATGTTTTAGATTTTAAAGTTAAAACACATGGTTGTACTATATTTAGAGTTTTTTTCATCACTTTTAAATGTATCGAAGTGATTTTTTTTGCAAAAGGTCCTTATATAAATCCTCATTATGCATCTTGTTTTGCAAATTCCACCCGATAAGAAAATTACATCTAAAATGCATAAACTTTATTTTATTTCAAGCATGTTCCTATTTGCATCCTAATGTGTCCATAGTGTTCTTGCTTATGTTCTAGTTTCAATTATTTGTACCATTTTGAATCCCCATTTTGTGTACAAGTTTCATCTTGTTAGTGTCTCATTTTCATCTCATCAAAAGCTTTTCAATGAGATATGGTGTGCCAAAATCCAAACTCAAATGAAAAAATTATGGTTCAAAGAAGTTGATTGTGTCTTTTGGTACACATGGCTCTTGAATTTCTAGCTTCTAGTATTTTCAACTTCTTGTCTTTACATTCCTATTACATTTTGTAATAAATAGATGTATCAAATTCTTGATAGGTTCTTAGAAAATAGATGGCAATGGTGACATACATATTACCTCAAAGATTGCTACTAATTGGTATGTGCATTGCTTATGGTGCATGATCCAGATTGTATAGGGAACGAAATGAAATACACACAGAAATATAGTAGAGAGAACAGTAATACAATGAAAACCCTACTTCTATTAAATTGCAAAATATTGTAGAACACAAATTGGCTAGAATGGTGGTATTGTATCTCTGTAGAGAGAGAGAGAGAGAGAGAGAGAGAGAGAGAGATTGTGGCTCTGCTCATTCGCAAAACATAATACAAAAGGCCAAAATAATGTCCTTTTAACATAAATAAAGAACCCTAAAGGTCCAAAACCCTAACCCTAGGAGGCAAAGTGCCAAAAGGTGTTTTTAGGCCTAAGGTGGTTAGTTTGTATATCAACTTCTAGGGGGAACCAATTTTGCATACAATCTTTGATTGGCACACATAATAGATTGCTAGAAAGATCTAAATAAGTACTACAATGTTGTGGCATGGCCTACACTTGTCAAATACCAAGCTCGTGAATTTCCCAGAAAACATTATTTAGGACCTCAAAACAACCCCGAAAGTTTAGGTCCCAGAAAATCATAAAAAATAATAACAAAATTTCCAAGATGGAGAACCATGTGGATTCAATGGAAGAGGTGGGTGGCCACCAATAACCACCTTGATCAAACCTCCTCCATTAGGAAGCAATGGTCCCCATTGCATCAATTCCCACATTAGATGATGAAACTTGTGTTGAATCTAAATCTTGGTGAGCCATTTTCCTTGCTAAAGAAGTTGTCATGTTTTGACAACCTGATAGAGTTGTATGTTCTTCTCACTGGTGCCCTTCATATTGGTGTCCATGATCCAATCCACTATAGCTTGGTCAAGGTAATCTAGATTGAGTTTTGTAGGGGACAATTTCTTAGCCACCTCCAAGGTGTCCAACAAAGGTGGGAAATATGATCGAAGCAGCTCTGCATTAAATACTAGGTGCAACCCAAGGACGAGAGGAATTATACTCAATTTGAAATTATTTTTACCCACAATCTTTGTGATGGTGCAATTCCCATATCATAGTGGTATGAGCTTACTTTTTGGTCTCGTGAGGCGTTCTTTCTACAATGCAACCATACGTTGTCACCAACCTAAAACTTGTGCGGAACTAGATATTGGTCATGTCACTGCTTGTACTTGGTATTGGCCTTCTATAAGATATCATGAACCTGTTGTTGGAGGTGTTGGATCCTTTCAACAAATTTGGTTTCTCTGTCTACCTCAGTTTGAGCAGGGAAGGACACTATAGATGAAGTTGGAACTGAAAGTTCTACATCAATGGGGGGCAAATGGTCAAAATCTCGAGCACAACTAAAATGAGTTGTGGGCAATAGAGCTATGGATGACTCTATTATGGCTATGTTAAACATATGGAATGGTCTCATACCATATACATGGATTCTTGGATTTGTACATGCGTAGGATATGCACAATCATTTTGTTGACCACTTCCATTTATCCATCTGTTTGGGGGTGAAAGGTAATCTATTTACTCAATGTGGTGTCCATAAAATACCATAGGATGGACTAGAAGGTATCGAGGATGCTATTTTCCTTATCTGAAATAATGGTATATGGTAGCCCAAAATGAACACAAGCATGCTGAAAGAAGAGCCTAGCAGTGGCCTTAGTTGTGATACTCTTTTTACATGGTGCCAAAATGGACATCTTAAAGAATTTATCAACAACCACAAAGAAACAATTGTGACCGTGTTTGGTGGAGGGAAAACCTAACATGTAATCCATGGAGACTGACTCTCAGTTATTTTCTAAGGTAAGAAGAGGAGTGTACATCCATCTATTCTTAATGGATGGTTTAGCAATGGCATCTAGGTAGTGCATGACCTAATATATTGACTAACGTCTTGTCAAACCTTTGGCTAGTAGAAATACCTCTAAAGTACTGATATGTTCTTCTCCACACTAAAGTTCTTTTCCACCTGTCTGTAATGTGCCTTCCAAATTATATTTGCATTCTTGCTTAAAGGAATGAAAATATGGCCTAGATAGCACAAGAGTGCATTCCTAGAGGTGGAAGTCCAAGACTTGTTTTCCTACACTCAATGTTGATTTTTGTAGCTTTGGGAGGTATTCTCACTAGAGGCCAAGGTTTCCAAGAATGTGGGAATTTTTCGTTGGCACAAGTTTTGACTTTTGTTTCAGTGAAATAGGCCTAGAAATGAGGCTAGGAACTCATGGGCAAGTTGATGGGATTTGTGGGTTTGTGTGGGGCTGCCACACCCACAAAGAGGAAGAAAATATTATGATTAATTGTTGAGTTTAGGAAGGGATCCTAAACTCACTCATTGGACTCCTATATAAAGGATAGATTTCATTGTGAAATTGTATCATAGTGGAAGAATGGAGGTAGCATAAGTGAGTATGCACTTGTGCTAGGAGGCTTAGTGTTTTCGGAAAAGGGAAATTATGCTAGGGTGGAAAATATGGCCTAAGGTTGAGGACTCTATTTTATGTTATTGGAAGGAAAAGGAACACATCATGTGTGGGAGAGAGAGACAACCTCAAAAGGAATATATTGTATGAAGTAGAGCAAGTCGTACAAAGTGTCTGTACATGTTTTCACATGTACGCAAGTTACAGTGGGAAAGGTCGCGTACATACGCGGGTTGTTGTAGTAATAGTCACATACATCCCTACAAACTCTTCTAGGAAGGAGAAGGTACGTATAGGGTGACGACAGGTGACCTCAACAGGTTGTATAGGTGGTCTGCAACAGATTTGTGGGAAAATAATATTTCCAGGATATTGTTGAGATTTTGTTTTTTTTATTTTTATGGTTATTGGAGAACAAGCTTGTTCTTAGTTTTGGTGACTTTGGAGGACAATGCTTTCCTCATATTTTGGTGATATTGTATTGGCTAGGAGGGATGGATTTTCCTGCAATATTTTTGATGATAACAAGATTACAAAACTAAAATTATGTTTCATATGTGTGATGATTCATCTCCTATATTTTGTGTTTATGTCGCATATGTTTTCAGTCAATCATTTTCAATGTAGAATTTTTCAATGATAACAACTAGGGCATTACTATTGGTTCACTAGGAAGCAATTTCTTAGATATGAAAATTAATCACTTAGAGTTGCATTTGAAAATTGACACTCAATGTATAATAAGTAGAAATTAAGTCAGAGTCACAAAAAAAGTGGGATGACCTATGACACTCTAGGAGAAAACTTAACTAGTTTGTGATTTCTGAAAAAAAAAAATGTTATACATGTATGCACACCTTGAGAAAAACAGGTGTAGAGTTCTTGGGGTAAACCGTGCACTTGAGAAAGGCAGGAAATCGTAGGAATCATCGCAAGACTTGTCGAAGGATTGATCACAAAGTTCGTCGTAGAACTTGTCACGGATTTGATCCCAGAGTTTTGGAGAACTCTTTGAGGTGAAATCTTGAGTACCTTGGACGAACCTCTTGCAAACAGAGTGAAGATATTCGGAGGGCCATCCATGGCTAGGTCATATAAAAATGGCAGTGACACCGAGAAGGAGCCCAATATAGTCAAAATGAAGGATCGACTTGTTATCTTGGAGAGAAATGTTGAGTAGATGACAGACGCAATGTATCATCATGTGATAAGGTTGAACGGATGGAGACAGATATATGAAATGTGAGGCATGGGTTTAGTGAATCTGTGTGGGAGTGTGAGGTGACCGCAAAATTGATCACTGACACCTTGATCGACGACGTTTAGGATAGACTCAAGGAAACAAAAGATGCACTAGCCTCAATCACACATAAGTTGAAGGACCTAGATGACACCATCACATTGTTTAAATGAGATTTTTCCTATGGAAGAAGCTATTGATGTTCAGATTGGTCAAAATCCAAACAACAACCTCATGAGGATAAAATCACCTTGCGTTTTTATAGAGGTGGTACTCCTCTATAATTTCCAAAGGATGTAGCTTGGATGTTCTTGGATTATATAATCAAAATGGGGAATGTTAAAAAATAGACCCCGAATCTTTATTGCTTTGTAAATATAAAGAAACAATAAAAATATTCACATAGAAAAATTTCCTAAGAGAAGGATCAAGAATATTTTCAAGATTGAAATAAATATATGTATAGAATATTATACTAGAATAAAGTAACCATAATATAAAAGTAAAACATTCCTCACATCCATCACAACATGATAAAATTTGATCACATTAATAAGAAGGAAATATAATAGTCCACAGTTAAAGAGAAATTTAAAAGAGTATTTCATTCAAAACAGAAGTTAATATGATAGGTGCACTTGGAAAATATCATGCTTGTAAACTCAAAGTTTGAGAAATAATTAAAATCACACCCCAAAGTAATTCTCTTGGGAGTTCAAAAATAATAGTCTATTTACAATAAAATAAAGGATTGTGTTCGTCCAAATGGACTGGGATGGGGCTCATGTGGACCATAAAAGAAAGTAGAACATCATTGAGCTGTGATGGAGCCTCTCCTCTCTATATTATTGTTGATGTGTATTTTGTAGTTTCCTTCCCTTGAATTGCTCGACTGATTATAACTACCACTTCTTGATCTGGTTCCCTTATTTTAGTTAAGGCATTCTTTAACCAATTTTCGAGATAATCTCTCATTGGCACAACATTTATGTCTTTCCTTACTTTTATGTCAAATAATGAACTTTCCAAATCTCTAAAGTCTATTGAAAGTGGTGTAGTGTATCCTCAATATCTTTGTTTTTGTTTACATAACTAACCAACCAGATTTCCACTTCTAATTCTGAATATTTGGTCAAACTAGTAAATCTCTCAGCTGATGCAGTCTTCAATATGTCCATTTTTTCTTCAAATTTCTCTTTTGATATAAGCATGGAATTTATTATTAAATTTTTGTCTTCAACTTCTCTGGTTGTTCCATCTAAATCCAACTTAATTAATTGTAAATACAACTCTCCCCTCTTGACACTTATAGTATCACAATCAACCAATATTTCTTTTAGACACTATTCTTTTTATCCAGCATGATTTACGTTGCTTAATGCGGACTGCAGAAGGAAAGTCCTATTCTTTTCTTCTAAATTCATTCATACTTGAAAATTTTGCCACAAAGGTGGAAAAAACCCCTTTATATAACTCCTTGTCATATTCTAAATCATCCTAAAGGTATTGTCCCAAATCATCCTTACTATCTGCCAATTTTCGTGCCTCGAGAATAAGAGACATTATTTTCTTGATGTTTTCTCCAACATATCTTCTAACAACAGCGAGTAGGATCAATGTTCCTCTCAGTCTCGAACTAGATTCTGGTGCTCCATCTAAAATATTCCAGGGCTACATTTTAGCAATTGGGATGGAAAATATAGGTGGAGGAATTAAAATGCTCTCTAATTCTTTAATTATTTCATTTAGGGTGGAATTTTCATTTTCCATTTATTCAAATGACATCTTTAGGGCTTCACCTATAGCTTCGTGAATCTGTACAATTTTAGATGGTGGAACTCAATTGAGATTGAGTTCCGAGCTCAATTTTTTTTTAACTTTTTTTATTTTTTGAATGAACATTTTCAATAACAAATTTCTTTGAACCTTTGTCGAACATGGAATTGTGCAAAGTTAGGTATTCTTCTTCAAATAGAACTAGTTCCTATGTATCCAATTCATATGTGACTTCTCTTCTCTCATGAATTCTTTCTTCTTCTTCGAGAAATTCAATGTCTTCAATGTTCACATCTAGGTCCATATATTCAAGAACAATTTATTCCTTGAGTATGACCTCACTTCCTTCTTCCTTATTTGTTTGTCTTTTCCTTTTTCTTGTCAGTAGGGGCTTGTGGGGTCTTTCCAGACTTCCCTTAGGAGGGTTTTGATCTCCTCCATCATCGGAATTGTCTATTGAATATTTCCTTTGTTCCTCAGTTGTAGACTAAGATGTTTTTTTGGTAGGTTGATTTTCTAAGAAGTGTTAAGAGATTGATTACTTGTCTCATTCACAAATTTTTACCATTGTCTATGTTGATCAGTGGTGCTAACAATTGTTTCAATATCCTCTTATTTCTTCTCATTTAACAATGCTTGTGGGTTTTGGCTATCAACTTATTCTTCTCTAAATAAGAATGTATTATCAAATTAGAAATTGTATCCAAATGATGTCATGTGTTTCGTAAATAGTTGGTTAGGGTCAAACCCTTTGATTTCATCCTCTTTCTTCAAATTAAACTGATCAAATTG
The DNA here is from genome assembly GCA_009831015.1 of Picea engelmannii. Taxonomy (NCBI): domain Eukaryota; kingdom Viridiplantae; phylum Streptophyta; class Pinopsida; order Pinales; family Pinaceae; genus Picea; species Picea engelmannii. The sequence goes on from ML794073.1 coordinate 510,761, forward strand.
AACTGAAAATTCATCAATAATTGTAGTATTTTGCAGCATTATCTCTCTAATCTTCCATGGAAAATAAATTGTTTTTTCCTTTTTTCATGAAATAAATGAGCCCGGAATATATACTATTTACATACTTCCACAATGAACATCTTGTCTGAAACATAATACAGGAGATACGATTGGTTTTCACGAGAAAAATAAATACTGATAATACTGAAATGCTCCATTGCTTCAAAACTCCCTCTCTTGTCCGAGAATGTTGTTGCTTCTAAGGACAATCTTGATGTTTTTTGTCCAAAAAAAGGTTTTTTGGAGGTGGAAATAAATGCATTGCGCTCTTCATAAAAATTATACATAGCCTTATATTTCCATAAGGCATGGTACCACATCTAGACATGGTCGATTTTAGAATTAAATTATTTGGATAAATGTAAGCCTTTGAAAACATGACAGAAAGTAATGGCAAAGATTAGGTATTAGGACATGTAGAATTTATTATTCTTCCTTAAATTTTCCAACTAAAAGGATAGTTCTCTAGATATAGTCTTTTCCCAATCAAAAATTGATTTCTCGTGGATTGAAAAATGCAATATATACAGAACCAGACGAGGAATAGTAGTTGTGGATTCTTGTCTAGCTTCTTTGGAAAATAACCATGCCATTTCTCGGTAGGGGTTTTTCAACAAACTAACTTGGATTTTTGATAGGTATTCTAGACTCACTGTTGGTTCTTGAAGATACTCTCGCAGAAGGTCCAATCCACCATTTCTTGCTTTCAAGGATTCATTGGCTTCATCCCCTTTGAAAATCATTGTCAACTCTAGGAGTCTAAGAATTCTCTTAAATATTGAAGGTGCCAAAGAAATAGGAGACTCTCCTTACAGCTAAATTATTCTTCAGTTCTTATCGAAATTTTCGATGCACCACGAAACTAACTCTTTGAAGTTGCAGACCTTAGGAACACATCCTACGAGAGAAATTCTTTACGTCCAAATATGGTTCAAAATCCTCCCTGTAGGTGGAAATGAGGAGTAATATTGGTATTCTCTTGACCGATAAAACCTTTGATCTTCTCGTCCAAATGAGTTTACAGTATCTCTGCAGAACTGTTCCTTTCTCATGGCTGTCATGTTTACTCAAGTTGGCATATTAATGTGCAGTCCTTTTTAGAACTTTGTTACCAAAGAAAACCCGTTTACCATAATATTCTTTGAGGCTCTTCTTTCAAAGGATAGTTAATACAAATTAAATTTTGAATTAATGAAGAATTGTCTCGAGAAGATCACCATTAATAACGACCTTCTAATACTTAACCCATTTGTTATTTCCGTTAGATTTTCATTAAATGTGCATTGGGGAGAGTGATAAGATAGGACATCGGACTCGAGAGTTTGTGGATGAATAATGAAATAAGCGTGAACCCGTGGACCTATAGTGAGATTTTGAAAAATTTACTAAGTATGAGGAATCGGTCGAATGGAGAGCATCGGGTGTATGTATGGAGGAAAAATGAAGTTATCACGACCCACTATGAATTTTAAAAATTTTACAAAGTGTTGAGACATCGCAAAGGTAATGAAGTATGGAGGAACGGTGGGTGTGTTGGAGAGATACCATAACATCCCTCGAAGCACAGTGGATTATGAGAAATCGACTAAGTTTGAGGAATCGGTTAGATGGAGGGGTTGCAATCATAGAAAAATGAATCGAGCGAATGCTTTAGACCCACGGTGGAATGTTTGGAAAAATTTCTAAGTATTGGTGCGAAATGAGGGTGGCAGAATGCGATGGTGTGTTTTGATGACCATGGAATTTTGGAATAAATAGAAGATGTGTCATGAACCCACGACAATCATGAAAATTAATAAGTATGGAAAAGGAATTTACAAGAGGGAGAGATTAAAAAAGTCTTAACACATTTAAAGATCAACAAAATTTCATCTTTCATGCCAATGAGGATCAAGATAAAATAACCCAAGCCATACAATGGTACTTGCAATGCTAAGTTGCTTGGAAACTTTTGTTGGGACAGTGAGTAGTACTTAGAGTAGTTGAATGGAATTTTGAACGAAGATAAGGTGAACGTTGATGTGAAGTTCTTGACAGGGATTGCTAAGCTCTAATGGAGGAACTAGGTGGAATACTTGGCAGTGAGGATAATTATTGAGAAGATAAAAAACTAGGTGGAGATGAAGGAAACCTTAAAGGCATAATTTGGTCCGAGAAACCAAGCATGGATCACAAGAAATCAATTATTGGCTCTTAGGAACACTAGTAAGATCCAATCCTACATAAAGGAGGTCACAGGGCTTATGTTGGAGATCAAGGATATGTCAGAAGAAGACATACTTTTCCACTTCATGAATTTTTGGCATCCATGGGTGTAGAGTGATTTGCGACACCAAAATATGTAGACTCTTGCAACAACCATCAATGCAATGGATAAACTGTTGGACTTCGGGGGTGAATCCAAGATAGGTCCTAGGAGCAATGAGGACACCCAAGGTAAGAAGCAACATCAAGGAAGGGGAAGAAGAGGGGAAAAGTAAAGGTAAATATGTCCAAGGGAAATGAGGATAATTCCGAGAAAATGGACACACTGAAAGAGAAGAAGTTGATTTCATGTTGGATTTGTGCCAAGGAGCACTATGCGAATAATCGTCCCTTGAAATAGAATTTGAATTATTTGGAGAAGGAAGACAACCCATCTATTGGGTTATTGAAAGTATTGAACTATATCATGGAAGGTGGATCCACGCAGATCCAAGAGAAATATGAGACAAGACTTTGCGATGTGCAATTGGAACTCAATGGGAAGTCAGTGACAGCTATGGTGGATAGATAATGGGGAAACTCATAGCATCTTAAGGGAGGATATGGTGTGAATACTCAGGATACATCCTAATCCAATGCATACAACCTTAAAAATAATCATCTTAGATGTAGAGAGGATCATTGGTGTGGCCGAGGATGTTTCATTGAATCTTGTTGACTAGTGCAAAAGGACACATTTCACCATTGTTCCTATGGATGATTTCAAAGTTGTGTTGGGACAAGAGTTCATGAGGAAGGAAAAAGAAACGCCTATTCCTCCCATGGACAGTTTCTCCATTTTCTCAGGATAGACTCCATGTTTGATTCTTACCATGAGGAGGAAGGAAGGGGGTATGGGGATATCCTCCTTGTGGTTGGCTGTTATAGACAACCAAATCATATAAAATTATGGGGACGAAATTGGATGATATGGAGTGATGGTTGGACAACCCAACGTAGACAACGAAGGGAAATCGATGTCGATGGAACAAAGGATTTCCAATTTTGAATACATAGTTGGATATTTGGCTAAGGAAATGGATGGCTTGGTAGATTTATGTTTGATGCATGATGAATTACAAAGAATATTGGAGGAAGTTGCAGACATGAGGACAACGAAGAAGTTTATTGAATAGGAGAAGAAACCATCCATGTACCAAGAGGATGTGAGGGAGACACAACAACCTTGGTGGAGGAGACCCAAGGAAGAGGTCGATTCCTCCTCTAGTGAACTTGGACAAAGTGAATGGCCATATGACCCTGAGTTAGAATAACTTTTTGAGGAGTCTGAAGGTAATATTGGTTCAAGTACTACTTCTTATGTATATAATGAAAACGATGGTGACTCTCCACTGATCACAATGAGATGGATTAGAGATGGGGGAGATGGCCCAACCATCCATCCTTCTTCACCTTTAAACTAAACAACAACACATTGGGTCATGTTCTCAATGGGAGAGAGTGTGATCTGAATTGGATCTTGGAAAATGTTTGAAAATGTTGTAAATAAACATGTTTTGTTTTATTTAATTATTTGATTTGGTCTTCTGGCATAATGAGAAGGTGAAACGAATAGTTGTTATGATTGTCCTTCCAAAAAAATCCCATTAAAACTAATGAGATCTACAATGAAGAGAACATGGAAGGGAGAGGCAAGGAGAAAAAGGGAAGGACAATAGAAGAAATAGAAGTTTGAAGAGGGAAGTGTGCTTGATGTTGAGTGGATGAAGGAGATAATGTGCCTATTCACTCTAAGAGAAGGTGTCTCTTAGACTTGGCCCCCGTAATTTAGTAATTCCAGTGAGTAGCAATACACAGAGTCTATGTATTGCTCACCCCTTTGTAATTTTCTCCCGAGTATAATAAAATTCCTATTTAAAAGTTGATATATGTGAGTTAATGAATTTTTTCTTTGGGTACTTTTGTTATGAATTGAATTTCTCTATGCATACTTTGTTGAAGTAAATTTCCATCTTGTAGCATCTGTGCATATAGTTTATTGTTGTTGGGCACATTTTCAACTTGTCGGGGTGTTTTCCTTTGCCTATAAATCATATATGTATTATATCTTGAAGTCTAGGGTTGTCGGGGCATTTTTTAGCTACCCACAGACCATATACATGTTTTTACAAATCGACTGCTACCAATTTCACCCTCTATGTGTTTTTCTTTATTCGTGAATACTCAAGTCGACTTCTATACATTTTTCTTTGTCTGTGAATGCTCAAGTTGATTTATGTATGTTTTTCTCTCTTAGTGAATATTAAAAATCAACTTCCATACATGTTTGGTGGATCCGGGTTGCCAAAATCACCCTAGGAATTTTATTGCATCGTGGGTTATTAAAAACAGTCTTCCAAACGTTTTTACACACCATTTGTGATCAAATTCGTCGCTAGATCCTTCTTCACAATTTCTAGTCACTGATTTTGACATGTAGAGAATTTACCTTAAGTATTGGTTATCAAATATGTCTCTTATATATTTGGTTTAGCCAATGGTAAACCCACTTCGACTTGGATTCCCCCATTGGTTGAGTTATCTTCTTCATTCGACCGAAAAACATCCCTTGGTCGACCCGATTTGGGTAAATTCGACTTGGGAAAATTTGACATGGGTAAATTTGACTTGGCTAAATCCGATTTGGATCAATTTGAATTGGTTGAATTGCATTACCTCTGACTCGACTTGCCGCATCTTTCCAACTATTGTTTTTCTGACTTGACGTGTAGCTTGATTGGTTGAGAATTTCTTGTAATCCAAAGAGCTAAGGTTATAATTTTTTTATTCCGCATAAGTATCCATGTTGATGAAATGGACAGGCCATAGGCCTACCATTTATGGATTAGATGGTATCAGAGAAAGCCTCGAAGGCTTAGAGAACACCTTCATGGTAAACACCCACAACCAGTACCAAAATAGTAGAAAATCATTGTTGTGAGGCCTACACATAAGCATAGCACCATCAATGGTAGGGAATCATCATGAATAAAATGATAGGGAAGACTCATGGGTCAGATTAGCTCGGTTGGAGCAAAGCATTGCTACATTGACAAAGTATGTGACATAGCTGCTAGTAATGAAGGGTAAGGAAGCACACACAACAGTGAGTGAGCATGAAGGACACAAGGTTGAAAAGGAAGGTTCCAAAGGAGAGATGCTTGGAAACTCAGGTAATGACAACTACTTTTCTTCATCATCCAGTGTTCCTTTCAAAGTTGAATAGAATCTAGAAATACCCATGTTTAATGGACAAACTAATGTTGAAGCCTTGGATAGCTAGTTGAAATAATTGGAACTTTACTTTGGTCTTTATCAAATCCAAGAAACACAAAAAACCTCTTGTGCCCATTTGAAGATGACCAACCATGCTCTTTTTTGGTGGGAGAATTATGTGGATGCATCGAGGATAGAAAATAATCCCATGGTGATGAAATGGGGGGACTTCAATTCATTACTCAAGTCATAATTCTATCCCATAGGCTACAAAGAGGAACAACTCATGAAGTGGAAATACCTTAGGAAAGAACAAGGACAAGGAGTGCAAGAATACACTTCCGAGTTCAGGAGGTAGGCCATCATATTGGGTATTTCTCTTGAAGTACCAGGGGTGGTGATGAAGTACCTTGGATGAATTTTCATCCATATCCAAAGATAGTTGCAGCTTCATCGTGTGAAAAGAATATATTAGGAAAGCAAGAAGGCTCTCTACATTGAGTTGGAAAGAAACACATGGGCCAAGAATATACCAACAAGAAAAGAGACAAGAATATAGAAGCCACAACCGAGAAAAGGAGGGATCCTAAAAGACATTGCAAACATTGCGATGTACATGGACACATGGAAGAGAAGTGCTGGAAAATTCATCTAGAATTGCGTCCAAAGTGGCTAAAGTATAAGAGGAAATAAAAGGTAGGTACCAAGACAAAAGAAGAAACAATAGAAAGCACCTATGATCTAGAAAAAACTGTAGTTTGTACCACCTTGCAGTAGCCAAGGGCAAGTGGAGATAAACATGTGCTATTTCGACTAAAATTTCAAGTGAAGAAACAAAAGGTAAATGTCTTGTTCAATAATGGTTTTCAATGTAACCCAATTTTTGAAACACTAGTTGATGAGCTTGGTCTAGAAACCTACAATCTAGTGCAGCCAAGTTCATTAGTATGGTTGCAAGGGAAAATTGTTATGAGAATCGCTCAAAGATGTAAGAACAAGTTTACCATTAGTGCTAGCTATGTTGATGAGGTAGAATGTGAATTTGCACCATTGGATGCCTTCAAAGTGATGTTTGGTATCCCCTACTTGTGGGATAGGGATGATACATTCTACAAGAGAGAAAACAAGTATCGCTTGGTCATGAGTCATAAGGCATACCTCATCAAAGCACATCAGAGCATAACTCCTCTAGCAATGAAACAAGGGAAGACACATAGAAAATAAGCCACCTTCGTCCACAATGGAATGGTGGATATGAAGAGGAAAATGGAAGACTTGTTATTCTATATCCTTAATGGTCTAGATTTTGGGGACCAAAATCCTTCAAATGGGGAGGTGTGATCTAAATTGGAACTTGGAAAATGTTTGTAAATTTTGTAAATAAACATGTTTTGTTTTATTTAATTATTGTATTTGGTCTTCTAGCACAATGAGAAGGTGAAATGAACAGTTGCGACACTTGGCCTTCCAAAAAAATACCATTAAAAATAATGAGAGTTGTAGTGAAGAGGACATGGAAGGGATAGTTAAGGAGAAAAAGGGAAGGACAATAGCAGAAATAGAAGCTCGAAGAGGGCATCCTTCTTGATGTTGAGTGGATGAAGGAATTAATGTGTCTATTCACTCCAAGCGAAGGTGTCTCTGAGCCTTTGCATCTGTGTCAATTTCTCACATGAAACTATATGTGACTAATTTTCAGATCTGAAAATTTATTCCTAGTGATCTAACAATAAAACCCTAGTTGTTATCACTGAACAATTTTACACTGAAAATTATTGACTGAAAACATATGCAGAAGAAAAGAAAATATCAAAGACGAATCATCAATACACATGAGAAACAATAATTATATTTTGTAACTCTATCCATTCCTTCAAATATGAGGACAAAAACCAATCCTCTCAACCAATACAATATCACAAAATATGAGGAAAACCTTGTTCTTCCAATACAAAACAAAAAACCAAACCTCAACTATATTCTGTAAATATCCTATGCCCACAAATCTATTGCAGAACACCTGTACGACTTGTTGAGGTCACCTGATGTCAACCTATACGTACCTTCTCTTTCCCAAAATAACTTGTACAAATGTACGTGATTGTTCTCATAGAAACTTGTGTACGTATGCGATTGTTCCCACTACAATCTGCGTACATGTACAAAAAATAGTACATACACTTTGTACAAATCGCTCCACTTGTATAGCTTCTTCCTTCTATGGTTTCCTCTCTCTCTCCCACACATGCAGAGTGCTTTTCCCTGCCAAGAATAGAAGATAGAGATTTCTCAACCCTAGGCCATATTTTCCACCCTAGTAGAATTTCCCTTTGCTAAAATCACTAATCCTCCTAGCACAAGTGAAAACTCACTTATTCTAGCTCCATCCTATCTCCATTCATTCTACATGATATAAAATGAGATGTCATGATGACTTATCTCCTTTATATACAATCCTTGGGGGTCAACATATAATCCCCTCAACAAGTCAACATCAAATTAGGCTTTCCTTGTGGGTGTGAAGCCCCAACACAAGCCCACAAATCCCATCAACAAACCCATGAAACCCCCAACCAAATACTAAGGGTTTTCACCAAATATAAAGGATAATATGGCGCCAATGAATATTCCCACATGCTTGACACCTTGGCCTCTTGTGGGAATACCTCTCGAAGAAACAAAATCAACACTTCCTCTTAGCGAGGGAGGTATCCCATCCACCATCAGCTGGATGTACCTCTAATACTAGAAGCATATATTTCCCAAATACAAGGTGGTATACTTTTTCATTTGTAATCCAATCATCATCCTCATATGTTTGAAGTGTATCTAGATATGTTACTATATTATCATCCCATCCATCCCAACTTCTTTCTTTCCAATCTGTCTGACTGGTCATATCCTCAGTCACTGAAGAAGAATTTGTCTGATTGGTCACTTCCTCAGTCACTGAAGTAGATCATGTGCCCAATATGTCTGGCTGGCCACATCCTTGGTCAGTGAAGAAAAATATGTCTGACTGGCTGCATCTAATCCTTCAAATCTGAAGACAAAAACCAGTCCTCTCAACCAATACAATATCACCAAATTTGAGGACAACCTTACCCTTCCAATACAAAATAGAAAACCAAAACTCAACTATATTCTGGAAATATCTTGTTCCCACAAATATAATGCATACCACATGTACGACTTGTTGAGGTCACCTGACATCATTTTGTATGGACCTGTTCCTTCCTAGAAGAACTTGTACGGATGTATGTGACTATTCTCACAAAAACTCGTGTATGTACATGACTGTTCCCACTCCAACCTACGTACATGTACGAAAACCTGTACGAACACTTTGTACAACTAGCTCCACTCATATAGCTTCATCCTTCTTCAGTTACCTCTCTCTCCCACACATGTAGTGTGATTTTCCCTACCAAGAACAGAAGAGAGAGAGTTCTCGACCCTAGGCCAAATTTTCCACCGTAGCAGAATTTCTCTTTGCTAAAATCACCAATCCTCCTAGCACAAGTGTAGACTCACTTATGGTATCTCCAAAATGCCTCCACACACTCTACATGATATAAAATGAGATGTCAAAATGACCTCTCTCCTTTATAGACAATCCTTGGGGGTCACCATAGAAGCCCCTCCACAAGTCAAAATCAAATTAGTCTTTCCTTATGGGTGTGAAGCCCCAACACAAGCCCACAAATCCCATCACCAAACCCATGAATCCAACAACAAAATCCAAGGGGGTTTTCACCAAACCGAAAGGATAATCTGGTTCCAACTAAGTTTCATGCATGCCTTACACCTTTCTCTCTTGTGGAAATACCTCCCAAAGATACAAAATAAACACTCTGCAATTTAGTAATGTCAGTGAGTAACAATACACAGAGTCTGTGTATCACTCACCCCTTTGTAATTTTCTCCTGAGCATAATAAAATTTCAATTTAAATGTTGATATATGTGAGTTATTTCATTTTGTTCTTTGGGTACTTTTGTTATGAGTTGCAGTGATCTATGCATACTTTGTTGAAGTAAATTTTCATCACGTAGCACCTACACATATAGTTTATTATTGTTGGTCACATTTTCAACTTGTCAGGGCATTTTTCTTTTCCCATAAATCATAGACGAATTATATCTTGAATTCTGGGGTTGGAGGGGAATTTGTTAGCTACCCACAAACACTATACACATTTTGACAATTCGATCACTACCAATTTCACCCTCTATGAATTTTTCTTTGTCCGTGAATTCTTAAGTCGACTTCTATATGTTTTTCTCTTTATGTGAATGCTCAATTCGACTTCTGTACATTTTTCTCTCTTGGTGAATCTTAAAAATTGACTTCCATACTTTTTTGGTGGATCTGGGTTGCCAAACTTGCCTTGGGCATTTCACTGCATCATGGGTTATTAAAAATTGTCTTCCAAACGTTTTTACACACCAATGGTGATCAAATTCGCCCCTAGAACCTTCTTCGCAGTTGTCGGTCATTGATTTTCACATGCAAATAATTTCCCTTCATTATTGGTTGTTGAATCGACCTCTTATCTATTTGTTTTAGCCATGGGTTGACCCACTTCGACTTGGCTTCCCCCTTTGGTCGAGTTCCCTTCCTCACTCTATCGACAAACATCCATTGGTTGATCTGACTTGGGTAAATTCGACTTTAGTAGATCCAACTTGGATCAATTCGACTTGGTCGACTTGCATTACCTCCGACCCAACTTGTCGCATGTTTTTGACTCATATGTTTCTTACTCGACTTGTGTCTTTATTGGTTGATAATTTCCCATAATCCAAAGAGATAAGGTTATAATTGTTTTATTCCATAGAAGTATCTATGTTCGTGAGACAGAAATGTCATAGGCCTATCATTTATGGATCACAATGAGGCCTTTGGGGCACCTGGAGGAGGTGCTTTGGTGAAGTTTATTGGGAACCCAGGATGAGCGACTTGATAGATTGGAGGAAACCGGGAGTTGCAAATGTGACAAGTTTGCATATAGAAAAGGGTTTCTGAGGGTGAATATGTGATATTTTTTGGAAGAAGCACAACGATTGGACTAGCTATCCAATTAGTCAAAGTCACAAGGGGATCCAATGCATAGAAGCATGAGAAGATAGACCAAATTATGGAAGCAACAGTAATTTAGTGAGACGCGACACTTCATAGACTCTTGAAACTTCCTAAGGGGATTTTTCCTTGACGACATCGTTTGTTGAGTAGTGACGAAATATGGAGATGGAGCAGAGGTGCCATGCATATCAACAGATGTTGTCAAGGATGAAAACAACTTAGATTAGATGAGGATGTAAATCCCTTCTCAACACCCACCAAGCGCGAGCACTACTTGGGTGGACTTGGAGACGAGTAGGGCAAGAGAACACAAGGATCATGTGATCGGTCAAGCGAACGAAGTAATATAGACACGGGGAGGAGCAAATTGGGCACACGATGGTGATGTGGGGCATAAAGGGGGCACACACCTCACTTTCCTTGCAACAGATGATGGAGAATTGGGTTTTGTTTTGGAAAGGACGGGGTGACTTGGGTGCGTTCCCAAGAAGTGGACCTACCTACCCTTGGAAGTATGGGCACATTGGAGAGCTTGGATGACCCCATAACCACACCCATGGATATTCACATCGATGAGTTCAATGAAACTCACAAGGAAAGGGAACAACAAAGAGGTTGGGGCACATTGGCATGAGGAAAATTCCTAAGGTTGGGGCGCGTCGGGTTGTTTGGGCGCCCTGGTCCATGAATGGGCACGACACACCCAAAGGATGGGATGGTTCGTGAAGGTGACATTTGGAGTCCATATAAGAATAGAAGGGCACACAACCAAGGAAGCAAATGAACAAAAAATTATAGAGGCAAAGAGTCAAGCGACCAAGGTAGAGTTTTGAGGAAAGGAAGAACAAAATGTGAAGTTGTGAAGATATGGAAGACAAGTAGCCAAGAGTAGGACACGCAAGGGGAGTTTGGGGAAGTATTGTCGTAGTTCTACATGAGGAAGAACCAAAGTTTATGTTATCTTGGTGAATTCTTGCGACATAGAAGAGATCGTGAGTTTGTAATGGGTGCACATCTAGGGTGCACCCCAGGGGTTGCGAAAGTTGTTATGGCAGAGAGTCGTGGTGGGGAAAATATGTGTATGAATCTATTGGTGAGGTGAGGTGAGTCGTGTGACTATGCCCAAGTTGTAAGCCAAGCCAATAATGCTCATATTCTAACTATTTCACAATAATAAAACTTAGTTGGGTGTTATGCACGTCTTGTGTTGCCCACATTATATATGTATGTGTCTCTTGTTTGTTTCACATGTTCATTGATGTATGCTTAAATGACCAAGTGTTAAGATCGGTAACAATTTGTCTAAGTATACAAGTGGGTTGCAAAGAGTAGGAGTGTGGCTCGTTTGTAGCCTAGAACAGAGTATGGGTATGCTCTAGGTGAAGAAGCATAGTCTAGGCGAAGTATCCTTAGTGTTTCCAAGTATCTAAGTAAGAACCATCGTTGTGCTGAAATCCCTCAAGAGGTGTACAATCAAAAGATTCAAGAAAGCGTCCTGTGGGATCATGATAGTTTTCTTATAATAGGAAAGACACTAATGTAGCGAGACTAACTTATAAGACAATATTTATGCCTCAAGCTTCCATATCAAGAAAAAATCTCTACAAAAAGGTGGATAGAATGGAAAATGTGGAAGCCACATTGAACTAAGACATGTTTGTTTTGTTTCATATAGGAGGACAAGAGCATTCTTCTCTCCCTCACTTAATCATGGTTCCATGTAGAAGCAAGGTTATGTTATCGTACAAAATGTAGATTGGGAAAAGCTTGACCCAATCCATGAGATGATGATAATTGTGGGAGATTCTACCCACTTTCACCTTAGATAAACCCTCCCCTCGCTTTAGTGAAGTAAAAATCCTACACGAGGGGGGAATCTCGGGTGACCCTAGGGGGATTGAGATAGAGGATGGAGAGATGATAAGTGAAGCACCTATAGGTCAATGATAGAGATGATGGAAGGCTTGAAAATGAGTCTTTTAGAAGGACACACGGTTTCCAAGTCATATATACATGCAAAAAAATGTTAGCACTGCCCAGAACAAGACAAATAATGGATATATAAGCCTTTAAACCAAGGGGAACAAGAAAGAAACCATGTTGTCCCAAATTTTCAACAGTTATAGAAATATATATTAGAAACATAAAATGACAATGGATGCAAATTTAACTGTCCAAAATCTAATACAAGATATCAAAAATAAAGCTAGCAAAGACTAGTTTAACTTCAAATGATTAAAGTGATATTTTGATGGTAATTATGGTTTTTTATTAGATGTTATCATCAAGTTATTATAACATCCAAGTGGTTGTAGCAAACAATTTCTACAACAGAAAAATCCAACCACAAAAATTAACAAGTAATCTGTCAAAAAGATAGACAATGAGCAGTAGAACAATAATAGGCATTTACAAGTAAATTTCAGTGATTGGTAAGTGTGCAACAAGTAAAAGAGAGAGTTTTTTGCAACCTTGATGGCTATAGATTTATGTATATAACAACAGAAAAATTCTTGGCTTAAAGAGAACTCCCTTAGGGCATAAACAAGTTTATAACACTAAGAAAAGATTCCAACTTGAACAAATTCAATATCTCAAAAAATCACGCATTCCAATGCAAGTATTTTATTTCTCCAATGCAATAAATGATTAGTGTCTTGCCAAATGGGTTATTGAGTCCTCCTGAAATAGGTTAAATCTACTATCTCCGTAGGGATGTAAACCCTTTTACTCCCTATGGAAAGTAAAATCTAACAAGGTAAATCTAGGAGGGTGTAAGCCCTTTTACTCCTCCTAGCAACCTATGCAATAGCTTCTTTCACAAACAATAATGAAAAAACTTGGTGGAGGGTGTATGCCCTTATACTCCTCCAAGGATATAGCCAATAAAAACCATGGAACAAGAAAGAAAACTAAAAATATGTATATTTTTCTTACCAATTCTAAAAAATGCCAAGACAACCCCTAGTTACCAAGTATTTTTCATCACCAAAGCAAGAGAAATAACCTCCAAGAGATAGTGCACCACTTCACTCCACAAGACAAGAGATAAACCATAGCACAAGAGAGAGAGAGAATATGAATTTTCCCAAGAGGGGTGCAAATTTCAGCCAATAATCCTCTCCAAGATGGGAGAGTTATGATGAAAAATGAAATGAAATGATTCTCATTTATACACATCTTCTAAAACTTGTTTTTCCACTTAAAGTTGGGGTAAACCATAAAGTAAGGAGTCAACCACCCTTGCTTTTCCTACTTACAATATTGAATTCAAATTTAACCCTAAAAATGCACAAAAGAAACCCTAAAGATGATGTCAACCCTCTCTAGGGTGATGTTTTGGCACTTTTAGCAAGTTGTTTGAGCTTGGAGGTGAAATGTTGGGCCTCCAAAGGCCTCCCTCTCATGTGCTAGGATTTCCTCCATCAAGTCAAGCCTTCTCTCCATCAAAAGGTGCCAAGTGTCAAGCCAACACCACCAAAACCAAAACCCTAGCCCTCAACAAGACGTCAATCCCCAAGATGTAGCACTCTAGCCTCCAAAGGAAAGTCATTGGGGTGATGAAGGGATATGACAGTTCCTCCAAAGCGTCTCTCAAGCCTCCAAAGGAAATTTGTTGGGGTGATGAAGGGCTAGGGTAGGTCCTCCAATGAATCTATCAAGCCTCCAAAGGATATCATTATCATTTGGTGTGTGGGCCATGGTATCCAGCCTGTGGGCTTCATGCCCCAAGGAAGCCCAATATAGGCTTGTTCCTCCAAAACTGTCCACCAAGAAAGGTTGTGCAAAGAAAATGAATACACCCTCAAAGGATCTCAAGTCAAATGTATCATGATAAGAAAATAAAGTCAATAAAAGAGTCACCCAAGAATGTGCATCAAAAACCACCTCATCAAATTACACAAGTGCTCAAAGACCCTATGCAACTTGTCAAGTTTAGGTATGGGAGGGTTGACAAAGTGACCTATTGATTGAATCATTCCCTAAGTCAAGGAGTGTTTCCTAGGTGGACCCCCCTCTAAGCCATATGGAGAATATGAATTTGATGGGGACAAGACTTTTGGGCATGGGGTTCATGAAATACAAGGGATCGTAGTGTCTCATTTATGGGTGCCTTTGTAGAGGGTGTGTTGCACCTTCGTTTTCAATGCATCATTTTCCCAAGCTCATTTATTGCCCTTTTTTTTTTAAGATGTTTCGAGGTTGAAGCCAAGGTGGAGCTTCTACCTAAGCATGAAAAAAAATGCTCACCTTGACTCTACCCTGGTCACATTATGCTTCCTCAAGTTGAAGACAATGTGTGAGACTTCTACCTAAGAATGAAAAACATTGCCCACACACACTCTACCTTGGTTGGAATTTTTGCATTGTTATTTTTCACGGGTCCCATTAGTTTCTTATTAGAGACATTTCATTGTCCTTGAGATCCCTTGGCGAGAATCTAAAAGTTTTATGATTGGATTTTACTTTTTCTGGCTACAAACCTCTAGGCCTTCAACCCCTTCTTCCCATGAAATGAGGGACAATCCCTTCTTGGGTCAATACACCTGAAAATCTCAAAATATAAGGAGGTGAGGGGATGAAGTGTGGAAAGTGGTAAGTATGATCAGGAATGGAATGATGACTTGTCAAGCGAACCTCCCAGTATAAATCCCATCCCTAAGGGTGACCACTTAATAGGACGCAATGTCAACCACCAAGGTGAAACAAGGCAAAGAGCATAACTTCGAAGAAAATGTTACATAATCAAATTCGTCTTTAAATGCAACAAACTTAAATGCCTCAAATATTGAAATGACACTCACCATAACACCTAACTTGTACCTCATGAAGAAAGACCCAATGTCTTCCAAACACAATTTTATGTGGAAGACACCTTCGTGATGAGTTTGGGATGTGTGGTGGTGGAGTGGGCCTTTGTCTTTGCAAGTGGGCATTGCAAGCCATCTGTCTCTCGATACTCCATGTCTACAACTCAAGGGACTCAAGACATCATCTCCTTAGTTATCCATGGGAAATTGGGATGATCCAAAGCCCACTGAGGACATTGTCATATGCATCAAATATTGGGAAGCTTATGTGGTGGAGAGGGAAATTAAATATCCCTCCCTGTTTGTCTCCACTTCATTTCTCATTTGAATATTGTGAACCTTTTTAGCTTGGTATAGGTTAATGCATTTTTCATCTTACATGGGAAATCATGGTGATGTGTGGATTAATTGGAGATGATGGTTGGTTAAGAATCATTCCTATATTGATTTGGAGAAATATGGTAGTTCTTTGTGGTAGCTTAGAGTGGCATGGAGAACTAAACTCCATGTCATTATCAGTATTGTTATTTGTTTGAGCAAATACCATGATGACAAAAGGTATCCACCATTGTGAAACAAACATTGCAAAAGCCATCGGTATCAAAAGAAAAGACCTGTATGATCTATAGGTGGAGAAACCCCCTCCTAATAATTAGGACGTGGGAGAAGGAAACTTGAGCTACTTTGATTCTACTGCAGGGAAGACAATTAGAACTATTTCAACATCTCTTGGCACTCTCTCTCACCTATTGGCACACATCTGATCTCATTTCAGCCTCCCACTTGTGGATGCCCTGGGTGATGTTTCTAAGGACTTCCTATTGTGCTATGGATAAAGGCTCTACTAACCCTTCCATAGTGATGCTAGTAGTGTGGCAACCCTAGTAGATACTTAGACTCCAGTTTTGAGTCTTAATTTGTCTATGTCAATTTCTTTGTGTTTGTTGAATACATTTATTGTTAAAACAGTGTTTAAGTATATGTTTTCAAAATTTTCAACGTGATATTTGGTTGGAATGGTAAGTGTTCTAATTGATAGTTTCAGTTTGAATATGAAAACAACAATGAATTTTGTTTTTATGCTTGAAAAAAGCAACACCCATTTGGATGAAACAATTTTGATTATGTCAGAATGTTTATAATCCCTTTGTAATATCCCTAGGTAGAACCCTAGTTGTAATTATGAATTGTAAACATGTTTGATAGGCTAGTGAGCCGAGTTATTATAAGTTGGTAGGATTATGTGTGTATTACATTGGAGAGCCTAGAGGCTAAGGCCAGTGGGCCTGATTTTGTATATGTAATTATGTAGATTATTAATAAACAACATCATTGTGTGTAGACCGACCACGAAGAAAGAGATATGGGGGACTAATATCCACTAGGTGGGGAAGGGGCTAAGTGTCTAGGAATAGGGGTAAGCTAGAGGGCTTACCTCTAAAGGAATAATATTATATTATTATTTCCTAAAGGCTAAGGTTTGACATCATCTGTGTTGTCCTGAGTTCCTAGGGGAAAGGGGGACGAGTGTTAAGTGGAGCTCATGCAACTTCAGGGATACATGTGTCAACCTAGGTGCATGCAGTTTTAAGTGTAAAGTCAGCTCGTTGTCGACTCATCTCATTCACGAGTCTCATGATTCTCATGACTATCACATATCCTTCACCATTGCATATGTACTCTACAGGTTAGTCACCCTGGAAGTCCACCATACTCCCCACTGATGCACGCCATTGTAACATGTAGATACTGGAGTTGTCCTACGTATTTCCTATGAATCCCAACGCACCTGTATTGTGCATGAGCCTGTGGTGTGCCTTAGCAGTTGGTTTTTGTTGCCAATGAAGTTTATTGGCTGAGATTGGCTTTCTACCATATCCTATGTTCTTAACCATTTCTAATGTTGACATCACCCGTGTCCATTCGACTTAAGGGCTGAATTGAAGAAGCAGGTTGTCAGGCATGTGAGCAACTCTCCCCGGGTGAGAGAGTTTGTTGGGAAGTGAGTTCTCTTGGAGGGAGTCCCGTAGAATCTACAGTACTCAGAGACTTTCGGTCCAGCCTATTGTTGAATCCCAGGGGAATGGAGGTGTAGTATCCGATGCACTTGTAATAGTGAAGGTGTACCCTCCTGGGGTGGAATAGGCATGTGGGGAATGAGGGTCTGTGGGTTGTGGACTAAGTGGCTCCTGGGATAAAAGATCCTTCATGTTGTTCTTTGTGACTTCCCTGTTGTCCTTTCCAAGCCTAGGAATTCCCTTTCTCAGTGGAGTTTACTCCCAGCTCGGGGGTGACCCACTGTTGAGCGTGATGAGCAGCATGGTCTATGGTTGGGAGGTTCGTGGAAGGTATGCACTCAGTTGGTTTACTTCAATTAAAAGATAAGTACACATTCCTATGTTCATTTACATGTTGTGTATTTGTAAATGCTATGTTGATGAGTATTGCTTGTATATGATGTTATATTATGGGTTCTGCCTGTGATTATTGCATGTATGCTTTTACTATTATTTATGCATTAGTTTTTGTATTAGAATAATATGTTGTATGTTTATGTTTCTATTTATATTTATAGGAAGATGATAATTGTTGTTTCTATTAGTATCATGGCCTAGCCATTGGTGGTCGAGGACGTTACAAAATGGTATCAAAGCCATGGTTTCAACACTGAGCCTGGATGGGCCAGGAAAGTGGAAGTTGAAGAGAAGGTTTCAGAAGGAAATTGTTGTCTAAATGGAAAAAATTGAAGTTCAGAGCCCAGTTTTCGACACTGAGCTTGAATTAGGTCATATAAGTGGTTATGGAATCAAAAGATCAGAGCAAATTGTTGTTGAAAAGGACAAAATTTGAATTTCGAAGCATTCCAAAGTGCTAAGAGAACACCTTGGTCATGTTTGGAAGCTCATGAGGTATAGCGGCTCAAGAACAATTGAAAAGAAAAGAGAATGCAGTAACCGTGGGTTTGGAACCGCAAGGTTTGAATTTGGGTCGTTGGATCTGTTTGGGAGAAGGAGGATCCTTCAAAACCATCAGATATGGAGAAAGGTGCATGAGGATTAACCCCTAAGTACTTTGGACTTCGCGACTTCGGCGAAGTTTATGTGTGATAAAGTAGAAAGGGTCGAATCTCGAAGTTCCAAAGTCTCGAACATGATCTACATCGTAGATCCGTTCGGGGGGGGTTACCATTGGATTTGACCAAGGAAGGATCAAAACCGTAGGGTTAAGCTGAGAGAAGAAGGTAAGAAAGTTCAGGAGTTCGGCATTCGGGAGAAACAGGGTATGCTAAGGTGAAATATCCTAGACCCAGTGCTATCGGATAGGTACATGTATGCTAGAGATTTCCTAGGTAAGTCAAGTTTGAAGCTAGTTGGGATAGATGGATCTAGAAAAAAAATAAAAAGTTGAAGGTTAATGTCAGCATTAGTAATTGGTTGGAAATGAAAAGGAAACCAAGAGTGATTTGGATAGAAAGTGCTCAGGACAAAAATATTCATGTACAGTGACTACAATGAGAGTACAAGAAGATTCAGGAATCCGAGAATAATTGAAGACTTCTGGGATCAGCAAGGAAAAATTGCATATGTGAAAGAAGTTGTTGAAATTGTGGTAGCATCAGTTGAATTAGGGTTGGTTGAACAACCATAAGCAGAAAAATAATTCTTTCATCTTGCAAGTGGTGTTGATGATGTTGCTACATATGGAAGGAAGCAACATAAACTTGAAGGTTGGTTAGTTTTGATAAAAGAATCAGGAAAGCTTCTACTGCCATCAACCATATAGGTAACATCAAATTTATTAATGGAAGTCATGCAGGTATGAGTTTTTATTACTCTTATTGCATAATTGTTGAAGGGAATTTAGGTAAGAATTTCCTCATCCAGAGTTATTTTATAAAATCACATGATTATATTATTTGAATGCATACCACTGAATGTGGTAAAGGATGGAGGCATGTATTAATTCAAATCTTTTTAGCTTCTAAATGGACACACTGACATAGTAGAATGTCATGTTAATTTGGTTATGGGGTAATAACCAAAGAAATAAAAGATAAGAAGTTGTTATAGGAATGAATGTCAGTAAGCTAGTCATGTGTGAGACCAGGACATAGTTGGATATGGCAAGGTATGGATATGGAAAGGTTATGATCCACACAGGTACTAAACGCTTCCTACCTTTAGATAAAACTTGGACTGCAACATTTTTTCTAACACTAATGAACACCACATAATAATATTATTGGTGTAGTGTTCGGGTCGAAAAGGAAGGCATCCAATTAATTGGGAAGACAATAGGAAGTGTGTGGAGAATGTGTCAACACATTGGCCAAAATTCCAACTTATGGATGGTGAGATACATGACTGAGATAAAGAGCATTATGTAATTCAATGCAAGGTGCATTGAATAAGTATGCATTGAGAATTGCACTCATGCATAGTAAGTGATAGAATTGTATACTAAATGCAATGGTTGAATGTGTTTTGTAAGTACATGCATATATAGTATTGCATGGAAATAATTTCTACTAACAGTTGAAATGTTGTTAACTCATGAAGTTGAGGACATTTCAGGAATTGTTAGACATTGCAATAGGAATGTTGCAAGTCAAGTAGTCACATGAATAATAACTACAGAAAATTTCTTGTTAAGAAAAAAAAATTAATGAACTTACATATATTAATTATTAACATGCATATGCATAGAATGATGAGTCATTCTATTTTATTAAATTGTTTGGTCATTATGATTGAATTGTTAGGTACAAAAAATTCTAAGATCACTGCATATGGTTTTATACATATTGCAATTGCAATATGAGGTACATGAAATACTGACAATTTGTTGGTTTTATGTATGATGAAGAATTCCTAATATGACAACATCCAAGAAGAATTATGAAATAGAATTTAATGTTTTGGGGAAAAAGTTGAATTCCCTTTTGAACCAAGTTTGAGTTCTTAAATGAATTCTTTTATGTTCTCTCATGATAACTGCACGTGGGTGATGCAGATGAGATGATGTTGATTAAAGTTAGAATGTTGACTACAAAGAGTAGCTCGGGGAATATGTTGATTGGAAATATCGGAGGGCAGTTGGTACTCGTGGAGCCACGGTGCTCTATGACTTCTTGATTCGGCCTGTTGTTGAAGCCCAAGGAAAGGGAGGTGTGGCAGCCAATGGACTGCGTGACAGTGAAGTTGTACACTCCTAGGGTGGGAAAGGCATGTGGGGAATGAGAGATTGTTGGTTGGAGTGTTGCTGAGGTTTGGTACCTTGGCCTAGATTATGTTGATATGGATTGTGTACCATGGCTATCTTGGGAAGCCATTTCCCTGATGGAATCATATCCCTACTCAGGGGTGGAAGGTCTTCTCAATCAAAAGATAAGTATCAATTATCTATTCATTGTATGTTGTGTATCTTGTATACATGTTATAATGTTATTAGAATTTCCTGTANTATATATATATGTTGTAATGTTGCTTCTGAATGAATAGGTTTAGGAGCAGAGTGTTTATGTTTGTGGAGTCATAGCCCTGCTAAGAGTTTATTAACAGTGAGATCTATAGCTGGGTGGAACGTCGTGGATCTACATCCAGACGTTGCTTTCAATGAGGTTTAATTGAAGCATGTAACAAGGAACAATGAGTTGAATGCTTTCCTGAAGCAACTCTATGGAATAGAGAAATTGAGTTTTAGTTGCAGTATGAACACCATAATTGGTGCTTGAAAGTAGAGCACCAGGTGGATAATAGGCTTCCAATAGCTAAATCTTGGAGCTTTTGAAGAATTTTGAATTAAGGCTAATGTTTGACATAATCTGTGTTGTCTTAAGTTCCTAGGGGAAAGGGGGACGAGTGTTAAGTGGAGCTCATGCAACTTTAGGGAGACATGTGTCAACCTGGGTGCATGCAGTTTTAAGTGGGAAAGTCAGCTTGTTGTCAACTCATCTCATTCACGAGTCTCACGATTCTCATGGCTGTCACAGATCCTCCACCATTGGGTCTGTACTCTCGCGAGGTTAGTCACCATGGAAGTTCGTCATACTCCCCATTGATGCACGCGCCATTGTAACTTGCAGATATTGGAGTTGTCTTGCGTATTTCCTGTGAAGCCCAGTGCACCTGTATTGTGCCTGAGCCGGTGTTGTGTCTTAGCGGTTGGTTGTTGCTTCCAATGCAGTTCTTTGGCTAAGCTTGGCTTGCTACCATATCCTATGTCCTTACCCATTTTTTGTTGTTGACATCACCCGTGTCCGTTCGACTTAAGAGATGAATTGAAGAAACAAGTTGTCAGGCATGTGAGAAAGTCTCCCCAAGCGAGAGAGTTTGTTGGGAAGTGAGTTCTCCTGGAGGGAGTCCCGTAGAAGCTACAATACTCTGAGACTTCTGGTCCAACCTATTGCTGAAGCCCAAGGGAAGGGAGGTGTAGTAGTCGATGGACTTGTAATTGTGAAGGTGTACCCTCCTATAGTGGAACAGACGTGTGGGGAATGAGGGTATGTGGGTTGTGGGCATAAGTGTCTCTTGGGATAAAAGATCCTTCCTATTGTTTTGTGCGACTTCCCTATTGTCTTTGCCAAGCCTAGGAATCAACTTGCCCGGTGGAGTTTAGTCACAGCTCGGGGTGAACCACTGCTGAGCGTGATGAGCAACGTGGTCTATGGCTGAGAGATTCGTGGAAGTTAAAAGATAAGTACCCATTTGTAACAGACCCACTATCATTATTTTTAAAAATTTTGGGGTTAAACTCCCACCATGGGGAATCTCCAGAAACCCTCATTAGCGAAGTGCCAATCCGTGGTTCAATATTGGGATTTGGGGTCTCTAATGTCAAAATTCACTCACCCCCGTAACTCGCAATCCTCCGAATTCCGATGCGCTCCTTACGCATTAGCTCCCTAGGCCAAGCCTGGGATTCACTGCCTTTACGACCGTGGTCTTACCTTCTTTCGGGGCTACTCCTATCGGAGTTTCGGGATTTCCGATGTCGTAATTCACGAGTCCTCAGAACTCGCGACTCTCCGATCCTTGATATGCCCCTAATACATTAGCCCTCTAGGCCATACAATATCCCATGTGACCATTTACCATAGGACCACCGCCGTATAACCTCCCATCGGGATTTCGGCATTTGTGATGACACAAAACACATGTCCACGGGAATTGCGAATTCTCGATTCACGACGCACCTTTCTGATCACGCTAGCCCCACTGGTTTAGTCCCTGGTCCACATGACCAACTCCTTGATCACTACCTTATCCCCGTCGGGGCTACGGGGTTTCCCATGTCACAAGACCCACATCCACGGGACCCGCAGTATCCCGATTCCCGATTCTCTCCAGGTGCTTGACACGCGTCCTTCCTACAGCTCCGTCCTCCTCCGCTAATGGGCTTGACAGTTGGCTCCCACTCATCGGGGTTTCGCGGTTCGCGATTCTGTATGGCAAGAGTTCCTTGCATTCGAAAACCCCGATATGTCGAACCCCGACTATGTTAGATCCACTGACACGCGTCCCTCAAATGATGGATGGTCCTGATTTTATCGGAGAATCGCGTATCGTGATTTCCTTGTGCACAAATATCTTGTCTCTGGGAACCCCGATTCCCGATCTCCGACTCTTCGGGATCCTTTGCCACGTGTCCCTTGTATCAACAACTCATGATGATATCGGGATTTCGCATATCGCGGTTTTGTAATGTAAGGGTTTCATGTCCTTGAAATCCCCGATACACCGATTCCCGATTTTCCCAACTCCGACTTTCTGGGATCTCTCGCCACGTGTCCCTGTTGTTTGGACGGTTCAGATCCTATCGGGAGATCGCGGATCGCGATCTCCTGTTACACAATTTCCTTACCATCGAAAACTCCGATGAACAAAACACCGACGGCGCACGATCCTTTGCCACCTGTCCTCGCAGACGGACGGTCCAGATTGATTCTCGGGGTTTCGAGACTTATGATGTCCTGGTTCTCATGGCCTCGAGAACTCCGATTTCCCGATCCACGACTCTACGGGATCCTCTGACACGCGTCCTCGAACAATGGACGGTCCAAATCTGATCGGGAAATCGCGTATCACGATTCCAATATGTAACGGTTTTATACTCCCCAAATCTCCGATAGTAAAAATCTCGACGCCTCCCAAACGCTGACACGTGTCCTGCCGGGATCAACGGCTAGGATCCATTCTCTGCACACTAGGGTTTAACTCCGGCGCATCTTCTCGAGATTTGACGGTTGTCGGGACTATGATCCAAGATCCGACAGTTCAGATCATTCCCTCGCATGCCTACCCCTGCGCTTAACCCCTACGCAGCTTCTCCAGATCCAACGGCTGACGGGTAATTGGGCCGAGATCTAACGGTCTAGATTCGTTCTTTTGGGTCTTGGGGTTTACACACCCAATTTCTCGTTTCTCACGATGATAGAGGACAAAGGGGCAAGATATGTAACGCCTACGTTACTTTCGTCAATCTAATGGTCGTGAATGACTATGGTTCCTCTGACGAGATCTCATCCGTAGGCTTGTCACTTCTCACAACACTACTACCTTGGAACCTTAATGGAATCGTTCCTCCTCGTGCAGGATTAATAAGGTCTGTGCGTTCGAGTCCTTATTCTGGGTTCCTAGTGAACCTTTCCAAGGAGAAAATCTTTGTGAATAGATCCTTACCGGGGCATTTCCTGAAGCGGATAAAGGAAGGCCACTTCCCGAGAACGGCTGGGCATGGTTAGCTTCCTTTTATCAACATAAGTCTTGCACGGTTTACTCGGTGTTAAACTATATCAACTCATTCATATCAAGCACTATGCAGACATTCACATGCTGAAACCATTTACAATTTCACAGCTCTATGAGCCAATAACTACTCCTCATTATCAATTACTGCACAGATATTCTTACACAGGAGATATTTACAATTATACAAGTCTATGAACAT
>ML794073.1:543236-562024 GCA_009831015.1 Picea engelmannii
AGATCCTTCTAGAAGCGGAAGCTTCTATTAGGTCTTCTTACATCCGCCTAATTCTCTTTTATTGAAAGGTCTTATTAATATTGACCTTTATTACATCCGAATACATTAATCTACCCATGTGCGGGTTAGGACCTTAACAGGATATGGGTGGAGAAGTTGAAGTTCTCGAACCCTAAACAATCAAGAGTTTCCAAGAAGGAAATATGCGCACTGATATGGGAAGGTGCTAAAGTTCATATTTTGGTGCCATGGTTAACCTATTAGACTCAATTGTCTATTTGATGGAAAGAAATGAAAATTTGAAGTATGGGCCAGTACTATTGCAACATTTTATGTGTGTTTCAATTCAAATGAATTTGAGAAGCTATGTACATTTATTTCTTGCATAAAAAAAAAAAAAAAAAAAGAGTGGGTTCCCATCCATATGTAAATTGAAACTTGAGATTGTAGAAGTCCCAATACATGATGTTGAGAAAGAAAACATGGAAACAATTCCAGTGTATGTAGAGGCATTTCTAGAGAGAGGGGAAGTACTACATGCAGAGGGAGCAGAGACAAAGGACGAGGTATCCTTTAAAAGATATAGAGGGTCTCACATGGAGATTGATCCTGTAGCTCTAGTTAATGTTTCCAGAGATATTGTAGTAGGTCGGAAGATACTTGCATGGGCTCATCAAACTCTGCAGGAGGCAGAAGGACATGAAAATCCTCATGGTACCTTTCGAGAGAGAAAGAGACCTTAGAGATATTCGTTCTATACTACAACTATGAGCCACATCATTGATTCCAATCCTTCTTGTTATGAGGAGGCATCTAGTCAGCCAGTATGGAGAGATGCCATGATGGAGTAGTATCAGTACATCACGAAGAATGATGTGTGGGATATTGTTCCGAGACCTGAAGGGAAGTCTGTAGTGACCTCCAAATGGATCTACAAGATCAAACACACAGTTGATGCGAGCATCGAGAGGCATGAAACAAGATTTGTTGCTAAAGGATTCTCTCAAGTGGAGAGAATAGATTATGAGGAGACATCTCCTCCTCTTTCTCGATACAGTTCTATCCGGATGATTATTTCCCTTGCAACATCCATGGGTTAGAGACTACATTAGATGGATGTGAAGACAACCTTTCTCAATGGAGAGATTGGGAAAGAAATATACATCGAGAAGCCAGATGGTTTCGTCATACATGAGAAGGATTCTCATGTGTGTAGGTTGAAGAAGGTCCTATATGGACTCAAGCATACACCTCGAGATTAGTATGCGGGGATTGATGGACACCTGATGATTTTGGGCTTCAACAAAAGTGTTGTTGATCCCAACTTGTACTACAAAACTGTTATTGGTGAGGTCCTGATTTTGGTCCTCTACGTTAATGATTTATTCCTCACAGGTACGTAGAGCTTTATTTTTGAATGCAAGTATGTGTTGGCCTCTGAGTTCTAGATGAAGGACCTTGGTATGATTCACTACTTCTTGGGACTAGTGGTGTGGCAGAGGACTGATGAGATCTTCCCAAGTCAGGGGAAGTACACAGTTGAGATATTGAAGAAGTTTGAGATACTAAACTTCAAGCCCGTGGCTATACCAATGATGACAAATCCAAAGAAACTAAGTGTGTCTTCTTCTGATTTTGACGAAATTGATCTTACTCTGTACAAACAACTAATTGTATAATTGATGTGACTAGTTAACACCAGACCAAATATTTTCTATGCAGTGACTACACTTAGCCAGTTTATAAGTCAGTTGAGATAGACACACTAGATTGTTGTGAAACATGTGTTGAGATACTTGCGAGGCACATTTCGACATGGTTTGAGATATAATTCCAGTATTGATATGATATGGCAGGAATATATTGACTCTAATTGGGTAGGAAGCACAGTGGACAGAAAGAGTACCTTCAGGTGTTGCTTCACTTTGGGATCTTTCATGGTTTCCTGGTGTAGCAGGAAATGAACTTATGTGGCATTGAGCACAACAAAATCATAATACATTACATTAAGTGTGACAGTCCGTGAAGTAGTGTGGCTTCACAAGCTCCTTGTAGATCTATCCGAACATGTGTTGGATTCCACCATTATTCATTGTGGTAACCAAAGTTGTGTGAAGATCTCTGATAATCCAGTGTTTCATGACAAATCGAACCACATTGAGATCAAGTACCATTTCATCCGAAACATGATGCAAAGGAAGAAAGTATTGGTGCAGTACCTTCCTATAGATGAGCAGGTTGCTGATGTTCTTACCAAACCAGGATGAAGTTTAAGTATTTCCATGACAAACTTGGCGTGGAAGAGAATGCCTCCCTCGCTGAGAGGGAGTGTTGATGTTTGCATCTTCCTGAGACATTCTCCAGATCGTACTCCTATGTGACAAAGTTGATTTGATCTGTGATGACACTTATTCGAGAAGGGATAAGTGAGGCACCTATCCGAGAAGGGATAAGTGTGGTTGGGCTTATAACCCAATGTCCCATGTGGAGAGCACATGAGGACATGTTAAGGGAGTTGACCCTTAACGTCATACATTATGGGAGTTGACTTTAGTGTTTCTAGAGGGTGTAGCCTCTAGAAGTCCACATGGAGTTCCATGTGTGAAAAACATTCTCCAGATCGTACTCCTCTGTGAATTGAGTTGAGTTGATCTGTGAGGACACTTATCTGAGAAGGGATAAGTGGAACACTTATTCGAGAAGGAATAAGTGCAGTTGGGATTATAACCCAATGTCCCATGTGGAGAGCACATGAGGACATGTCAAGGGAGTTGACCCTTGATGTCATACACTATGGGAGTTGACCTTAGTGTTTCTAGAGGGTGTAGCCTCTAGAAGTCCACATGGAGTGCCATGTGTGACAAAATTTCTCCAGATCGTACTCCTTTGTTAATTGAGTTGAGTTGATTTGTGAGGACACTTATTCGAGAAGGAATAAGTTCATTTGGGCTTATAGCCCATCATCCCATTTTCAAAGAACATGAGGACATGTCAAGGGAGTTGACCCTTGATGTCTCACACTATGGGGAGTTGACCCTAAGTGTTCCTAGAGGGAGTAGCCTCTAGAAGTCCACCTGGGAATGCCATGTGTGACAAATCTTTTACTATTATGGTGGTTTTGTACCATTGGTGGAGACTACGTGTCTCTGGACAGTAGTTGTGTACTAATATGGAAATATACCTCCTTAGATAAGAGGGAGTGTTGATGTTTCATCATCGGGCATAACTTCTCCTACATTGGGCTACAAACCAAGGGAGATAGGATACATTTATCACAAAGGTGCACTTGTGATAAATGGGCCCAGACGTAGTCCTTCCTTGATCATGACAAGGAATAATATGGACTCGAGGTGCTTGAAGTGCTTTCCACGTGTCAGTTAGCATCAAGCCGACATTCACTCATAGGTGTGTGCCTGTGGTGAAAGATCTTGGTGTGTTCTTTGTCCTTGTCATGGTGATTTGGCATGGAATGATAAAGACTCAAGATGTTATATGCTATTACATGAGGACCCAAACTGAGCCTAATCTTAGAGAGAGTTAATTGGCTCAGAGGGAGAATCACAAAAGGAGTTTATCCTCGGTTCAGGTGGGAGAGAGATGTCTTCCAAGACTGATAGACAAGTGTCATGAGTCTAGGCTAAAGTTTGTATACTTCAAAGACAAGATTGGCATGTTGCAAAATGTCTCCCTCATTGAGAGGGAGTGTTGATGTTTGGACAACATCGGGAAGACATTCTCTAAAGATAATAATTAATAATATAATTATCATTGATTATTAAATATAGTATATAATAAGTAAATGATAATAATAAGTAGTGATTGATTATTCAAGGGACGCATCCTTTCATGGATGGTCACCTTATGTTCTCTATATATGGAACACTCATTATTGTAATAATATATCGAATATCTCTTATATCTCATATGAATAAAAACCAACATTGAGATGTTTTAGATTTTAAAGTTAAAACAAATGGTTGTACTATATTTAGAGTTTTTTTCAACACTTTTAAATGTATGGAAGTGATTGTTTTTGCAAAAGGTCCTTATATAAATCCTCAGTATGCATCTTTTTTTGCAAATTCCACCCGATAAGAAAATTACATCTAAAATGCATAAACTTATTTTTATTTCAAGTGTGTTCCTATTTGCATCCTAATGTGTCCATAGTGTTTTTGCTTATGTTCTAGTTTCAATTATTTGTACCATTTTGAATTCCCATTTTGTGTACAAGTTTCATATTGTTAGTGTCTCATTTGCATCTCATCAAAAGATTTTCAATGAGCTATGGTGTGCCAAAATCCAAACTCAAATGAAAAAATTATGGTTTGAAGAAGTTGATTGTGTCTTTTGGTACACATGACTCTTGACTTTCTAGCTTCTAGTATTTTCAAATTCTTGTATTTACATTCCTATTACATTTTGTAATAAATAGAGGTATCAACTTCTTGATAGGTGCTTAGAAAATAGATGACAATGGTACCATACATATTACCTCAAAGATTTCTACTAATTGGTATGTGCATTGCTTATGGTGCATGATCTAGATTGTATATGGAACGAAATGAAATACAAATAGAAATATAGCAGAGAGCATGGTAATACAATGAAAACCCTACTTCTATTAATGAATAAAATAACAGAATATTGTAGAACACAAATTGGCTAGAATGGTGGTATTGTATCTCTGTAGAGAGAGAGAGAGAGAGAGAGAGAGAGAGAGAGAGAGAGAGAGAGAGAGAGAGATTGTGGCTCTGCTCATTCGCAAAACATAATACAAGAGGCCAAAATAATGGCCTTTTAACATAAAGAAAGAACCCTAAAGGTCCAAAACCCTAACCCTAGGAGGCAAAGTGCCAAAAGGTGTTTTTGGGCCTAAGGTGGTTAGTTTGTATATTAACTTCTAGGGGGAACCAATTTTGCATACAATATTTGATTGGCACACATAATATCTCGCTAGAAAGATTGAACTAAGTACTACAATGTTGTTTCATGGCCTACGCTTTTCAAATACCAAGCTCGTTAATTTCCTAGAAAACATTATTTAGGACCTCAAAACAACACCGAAAGTTTAGGTCCCAGAAAATCATAAAAAATAATAACAAAATTTCCAAGATGGAGAACCATGTGGATTCAATGGAAGAGGTGGGTGGCCACCAATAACCACCTTGATCAATCCTCCTCCATTAGGAAGCAATGGTCCCCATTGCATCAATTCCCACATTAGATGATGAAACTTATGTTGAATCTAAATATCGGTGAGCCATTTTCCTTGCTAAAGAAGTTGTCATGTTTTGACAACTCGATAGAGTTGTATGTTCTTCTCACTGGTGCCCTTCATATTGGTGTCCATGATCCAATCCACTATATCTTGGTGAAGGTCATTGAGATTGAGTTTTGTAGGGGCCAATTTCTTAGCCACCTCCAAGGTGTCCAACAAAGGTGGGAAATATGATCGAAGCAGCTCTACATTAAATACTAGGTGCACCCCAAGGAAAGGAGGAATTATACTCAATTTGAAATTATTTTTACCCACAATCTTTGTGATGGTGCAGTTCCCATATCATAGTGGTATGAGCTTAATTTTTGGTCTTGTGAGGCGTTCTTTCTACAATGCAACCATACCTTGTCACCAACCTAAAACTTGTGCGGAACTCGATGTTGGTAATGTCACTGCTTGTACTTAGTATTGGCCTTCTATAAGATATCATGAACCTGTTGTTGGAGGTGTTGGATCCATTCAACAAATTTGGTTTCTCTGTCTACCTCAATTTGAGCAGGGAAGGACATTATAGATGAAGTTGGAACTGAAAGTCCTACATCAATGGGGGCCAAATGATCAAAATCCCGAGCACAACTAAAATGAGTTGTGGCCAATAGAGTTATGGACGGCTCTATTATGGCTATGTTAAACATATGGAAGGATCTCATACCATATACATGGATTCTTGGAGTTGTACATGCGTAGGATATGCATGATCATTTTGTTGACCACTTCCATTTATCCATCTGTTTGGGGATGAAAGGTAATCTATTTACTCAACATGGTGTCCATCAAATACTTTAGGATGGACTAGAAGGTATTGAGGATCCTACTGTCCTTATCTGAAATAATGGTCTATGGTAGCCCAAAATCAACCCAAACATGCTGAAAGAAGAGCCTAGCAGTGGCCTCAGTTGTGATACTCTTTTTACATGGTGCCAAAATGGACATCTTAGAGAATTGATCAACAACCACAAAGAAACAATTGTGACCATGTTTGGTGGAGGGAAAACATGACATGTAATCCATGGAGACTAACTCTCAGTTATTTTCTAAGGTACAGAGAGGAGTGTACATCCGTCGATTCTTAATGGATGGTTTAGCAATGGAATCTAGGTAGTGTATGACCTAATATATTGACTGACATCTTGTCAATCCTTTGGCTAGTAGAACTACCTCTAAAGTACTGATATTTTCTTCTCCACACTAAAGTTCTTTGCCACCTGTCTGTAATGTGCCTTCCAAATTATATTTTCATTCTTGCTTAAAGGAATGGAAAGATGTCCTAGATAGAACAAGAGTGCAGTCCTAGAGGTGGAAGTCCAAGACTTGTTTTCCTACACTCAATGTTGATTTTTGTAGCTTTGGGAGGTATTCTCACTAGAGGCCAAGGTTTCCAGGAATGTGGGAATTTTTCGTTGGCACAATTTTTGACTTTTGTTTCAGTGAAATAGGCCTAGAAATGAGGCTAGGAAATCATGGGCAAGTTGATGGGATTTGTGGGTTTGTGTGGGGGTGCCACACCCACAAAGCGGAATAAAATATTATGATTAATTGTTGAGTTTAGGAAGGGATCCTAAACTCACTCATTGGACTCCTATATAAAGGATAGATTTCATTGTGACATTGTATCATAGTGGAAGAATGGAGGTAGCATAAGTGAGTATGCACTTGTGCTAGGAGGCTTAGTGTTTTCAGAAAAGGGAAATTATGCTAGGGTGGAAAATATGTCCTAAGGTTGAGGACTCTCTATTTTATGTTATTGGAAGGAAAAGGAACACATCGTGTGTGGGAGAGAGAGACAAACTCAGAAGGAATATATTGTATGAAGTAGAGAAATCCGTACAAAGTGTATGTACATGTTTTCACATGTACGCAAGTTACAGTGGGAAAGGTCACGTACATACACAGGTTGTTGTAGTAATAGTTGCATACATCCCTACAAACTCTTCTAGGCAGGGAAAGTTACGTATAGGATGACGAAAGATGACCTCAATAGGTTGTATAGGTGGTTTGCAACATATTTTTGGGAAAAGAATATTTCCAGGATATTGTTGAGATTTTTTTTTTTGATTTTTATGGTTATTGGAGAACAAGGTTGTTCTTAGTTTTGGTGACTTTGGAGGACAATGTTTTCCTCAGATTTTGGTGATATTGTATTGGCTAGGAGGGATGGATTTTCTTGTAATATTTATGATGATAACAATATTACAGAACTAAAATTATGTTTCATATGTGTGATGATTCATCTCTTATCTTTTGTGTTTATGTTGCATATGTTTTCAGTCAATCATTTTCAATGTAGAATTGTTCAATGATAACAACTAGGGCATTACTATTAGTTCACTAGGAAGTAATTTCTTAGATATGAAAATTAATCACTTAGAGTTGCATTTGAAAATTGACACTCAATGTATAATAAGTAGAAATGAAGTCAAAGTCACAAAAAAAGTGGGATGACCTTTGACACTCTAGGAGAAAACTTAACTAGTTTGTGATTTTTGAAAAAAAAATGTTATACATGTATGCACACCTTGAGAAAAATAGGTGTAGATTTCTTGGGGTAAACCATGCACTTGAGAAAGGTGGGCAGTCGTAGGAATCATCGTAGGACTTGTCAAAGGATTGATCACAAAGTTCGTCGCAGAACTTGTCACAGATTTGATCGCAGAGTTTTGGAAAACTCTTTGAGGTAAACTCTTGAGTACCTTGGGCGAACCTCTTGCAAATAGAGTGAAGATATTCAGAGGGCCATCCATGGCTAGGTCATATGAAAATGGAAGTGACACCGAGAAGGATCCCAAGATAGTCAAAATGAAGGATCGACTTGTTATCTTGGAGAGAAATGTTGAGTAGATGACGGACGCAATGTATCAGCATGTGATAAGGTTGAATGGATGGAGACAGATATATGAAATATGAGGCATGGGTTTAGTGAGTCTATGTGGGAGTGTGAGGTGACCGCAAAATTGATCACTGACACCTTGACCGACGACGTTTAGAATAGACTCATGGAAACAAAAGATGCACTAGCCTCAATCACACATAAGTTGAAGGACCTAGATGACACCATCACATTGTTTAAATGAGATTTTTCCTATGGAAGAAGCTATTGATGTTCAGATTGGTCAAAATCCAAACAACAACCTCACGAGGATAAAATCACCTTGTGTTTGTATAGAGGTGGTACTCCTCTATAATTTCCAAAGGATGTAGCTTGGATGTTCTTGGATTATATAATCAAAATGGGGAATGTTAAACAACAGACCCCAAATCTTTATTGCTTTGTAAATATGAAGAAACGATAAAAATATATTCACATAGAAAAATTTCCTAAGAGAAGGATCAAGAATCTTTTCAAGATTGAAATAAATATATGTATAGAATATTATACTAGAATAAAGAAACCATAATATAAAAGTAAAACATTCCTCACATCCATCACAACATGATAAAATTTGATCACATTAATAAGAAGGAAATATAATAGTCCACAGTTAAAGAGAAATTTAAAAGAGTATTTCATTCAAAACAGAAGTGAATTTGATAGGTGCACTTGAAAATTATCATGCTTGTAAACTCAAAGTTTGAGAAATAATTAAAATCACACCCCAAAGTAGTTCTATTGGGAGTTAAAAAATAATAGTCTATTTACAATAAAATAAAGGATTGTGTTCGTCCAAATGGACTGGGATGGGGCTCCTATGGACCATAAAAGAAAGTAGAACATCGTTGAGTTGTGATGGAGCCTCTCCTCTCTATATTCTTGTTGATGTGTATTTTGTAGTTTCCTTCCCTCGAATTGCTCAATCGATTATAACTACCACTTCTTGATCTGGTTCCCTTATTTTAGTTAAGGCATTCTTTAACCATTTTCGAGATAATCTCTCATTGGCACAACATTTATGTCCTTCCTTACTTTTATGTAAAATAATGAACTTTCCAAATCTCTAAAGTCTATTGAAAGTTGGTGTAGTGTATCCTCAAAATCTTTGTTTTTGTTTACATAACTAACCAACCATATTTTCACTTCTAATTCTAAATATTTGGTCAAACTAGTAAATCTCTCAACTGATGCAATCTTCAACATGCCCATTTTTTCTTCAAATTTCTCTTTTGATATAAGCATGGAATTTAATATTAAATTTTTGTTTTCAACTTCTCTAGTTGTTCCATCTAAATCCAACTTAATTAATTGTAAATACAACTCTCCCCTCTTGACACTTATAGTATCACAATCAACCAATATTTCTTTTAGACACTATTCTTTTTATCCAGCATGCTTTGCGTTGCTTAATGCGGACTGCAAAAGGAAAGTCCTCTTCTTTTCTTCTAAATTCATTCATACTTGAAAATTTTGCAACAAAGGTGGAAAAAACCCATTTATATAACTCCTTGTCATTTTCCAAATCATCCTAAAGGTATTGTCCCAAATCATCCTAACTATCTACCAATTTCCATGCCTCGAGAATAAGAGACATTATTTTCTTGATGTTTTCTCCAACATATCTTCTAACAAAAGTGAGTAGGATCGATGTTCCTCTCAGTCTCGAACTAGATTCTGGTGCTCCATCTAAAATATTCCAGGGCTACATTTTAGCAATTGGGATGGAAAATATAGGTGGAGGAATTAAAACGCTCTCTAATTCTTTAATTATTTCATTTAGGGTGGACTTTTAATTTTCCATTTATCCAAATGACATCTTTAGGGCTTCACCTGTAGATTCATGAATTTGTACAATTTTAGATGGTGGAACTCAATTGAGATTGAGTTCCGAGCTCAATTGTTTTTAAACCTTTTTTATTTTTTGAATGAACATTTTCAATAACGAATTTCTTTGAACCTTTTTTTAACATGGAATTGTGCAAAGTTAGGTATTTGTCTTCAAATATAACTAGTTCCTGTGTATCCAATTCAGACATGACTTCTCTTCTCTCGTGAATTCTTTCTTCTTTTTCGAGAAATTCAATGTCTTCAATGTTCACATCTAGGTCCATATATTCAAGAACAATTTATTCTTTGAGTATGACCTCACTTCCTCCTTCCTTATTTGTTTGTCTTTTCCTTTTTCTTGTCAGTAGGGGATTGTGGGTTCTTTCCAGACTTCCCTTAGGAGGGTTCTGATCTCCTCCATCATCGGAATTGTCTATTGAATATTTCCTTTGTTCCTCAGTTGTAGACTAAGATTTTTTTTTTGGTAGGTTGATTTTCTAAGAAGTGTTAAGAGACTAATTACTTGTCTCATTCACAAATTTTTACCATTTTCTATGTTGATCAGTGGTGCTAACAATTGTTTCAATATCCTCTTATTTCTTCTCATTTAACAATGCTTGTGGGTTTTGGCTATCAACTTATTCTTCTCTGAATAAGAATGTATTATCAAATTAGAAAATGTATCCTACTGATGTCATGTGTTTCATAAATAGTTGGTTAGGGTCAAACCCTTTGATTTCATCCTCTTTCTTCAAATTAAACTGATCAAATTGAACTGAAAATTCATCAATATTTGTAGTATTTTTCAACATTATCTCTCTAATCTTCCATGGAAAATAAATTGTTTTTTCCTTTTTTCATGAAAGAAATGAGCCTGGAATATATACTATTTACATACTTCCACAATGAACATCTTGTCTGAAACATAATATAGGAGATACGATTGGTTTTCACGAGAAAAATAAATCTTGATAATACCGAAATGCTCCATTGCTTCAAAACTCCCTCTCTTGTCCGAGAATGTTGTTTCTTCTAAGGACAATCTTGATGTTTTTGGTCCAAAAAAAGGTTTTTTGGAGGTGGAAATAAATGCATTGTGCTCTTCATAAAAATTATAAATAGCCTTATATTTCCATAAGGCATGGTACCACATCTAGACATGGTTGATTTTAGAATTAAATCATTTGGATAAATGTAAGCCTTTGAAAACATGACATAAAGTAATGTCAAAGATTAGGTATTAGGACATGTAGAATTTATTATTCTTCCTTAAATTTGTCAACTAAAAAGATAGTTCTCTAGATATAATGTTTTCCCAATCAAAAATTGATTTCTTGTGGATTGAAAAATGCAGTATATACAAAACCATACGAGGAATAGTAGTTGTGGATTCTTGTCTAGCTTCTTTGGAAAATAGCCATGCCATTTCTCGGTAAGGGTTTTTCAACAAACTAACTTGGATGTTTGATAGGTATTCTAGACTCACTGTTGGTTCTTGAAGATACTCTCGTAGAAGGTCCAATCCACCATTTCTTTCTTTCAAGGATTCATTGGCTTCATCCCCTTTGAAAATCATTGTCAACTTTAGGAGTCTAAGAATTCTCTTAAATATTGAAGGTGCGCAAAGAAATAGGAGACTCTCCTTGCAACTAAATTATTCTTCAGTTCTTATCAAATTTTGCGATGCACCACGAAACTAACTCTTTGAAGTCACAGACCTTAGGAACACATCCTACAAGAGAAATTCTTTACGTCCAAATTTGGTTCAAAATCCTCCCTGGAAGTGGAAATGAGGAGTAATATTGGTATTCTCTTGACCAATGAAAGCTTTGATCTTCTCGTCCAAATGAGTTTATGGTATCTCTATAGAACTGTTCCTTTCTCATGGTTGTCATGTTTACTCAAGTTGGCAGATTAATGTGCAGTCCTTTTTAGAACGTTGTTACCAAAGAAAACCCTTTTACCATAATATGCTTTGAGGCTCTTCTTTCAAAGGATAGTTAATACAAATTAAATTTTGAATTAATGAAGAATTGCCTCTAGAAGATCGACATTAATAACGACCTTCTAATACTTAACCCATTTGTTATTTTCGTGAGATTTTCATTAAATGTGAATTGGGGAGAGTGATAAGATAGGACATCGGACTCGAGAGTGTGTGGATAAATAATGAAATAAGCATGAACCCATGGACCTGCAATGAGATTTTGAAAAATTTACTAAGTATGAGGAATCGGTTGAATGGATAGGATTAGGGGTATGTATGGAGGAAAAATGAAGTTATCACGACCCACGATGAATTTTAAAAATTTTACTAAGTGTTAAGACATCGTAGAGGTAATGAAGTATGGAGGAATGGTGGGTGTGTTGGAGAGATACCATAACATCCCTCGAAGCACAATGGATTATGAGAAATCAACTAAGTTTGAGGAATCGGTCAGATGGAGGGGTCGCAATCATAGAAAAATGAATCAGGCGAATGCTTTAGACCCACGGTGGAATGTTTGGAAAATTTTCTAAGTATTGGTGTGAAATGAGGGTGGAAGAATGCGATGGTGTGTTTTGATGACTGTGGAATTTTGGAATAAATAGAATATGTGTCGTGAACCCATGACAATCATGAAAATTACTAAGTATGGAAAAGGAATTTACCAGAGGGAGAGATTAGAAAAGACTTAACACATTTAAAGATCAACAAAATTTCATCTTTCATGCCAATGAGGATAAAGATAAAATAACCCGAGCCATACAATGGTACTTGCAATGCTAAGTTGCTTGGAAACTTTTGTTGGGACATTGAGTAGTACTTGGAGTAGTTGAATGGAATTTTGAACAAAGATAAGGTGAACGTTGATGTGATGTTCTTGACAGGGATTGCTAAGATTTGATGGAGGAACTAGGTGGAATACTTGGCAGTGAGGATAATTATTGAGAAGATAAAAATCTAGGTGGAGATGAAGGAAACCTTAAAGGCATAATTTGGTCCGAGAAACCAAGCATGGATCACAAGAAATCAGTTATTGGCTCTTAGGCATGCTAGTAAGATCCAATCCTACATAAAGGAGGTCACAGGGCTTATGTCGGAGATCAAGGATATGTCAAAAGAGGACATACTTTTCCACTTCATGAATTTTTGGCAGCCATGGGTGTAGAGTGATTTGCGACACCAAAATATGTAGACTCTTGCAACAACCATTAGTGCAATGGATAAATTGTTGGACTTTAGGGGTAAATCCAAGATAGGTCCTAGGAGCAGTGAGGACACCCAAGGTGAGAAGCAACATGAAGGAAGGGGAATAAGAGGGAAAAAGGAAAGGTAAATACGTCCAAGGGAAATGAGGATAATTCCAAGAAAATGGACACACTAAAAGAGAAGAAGTTGATTTTGTGTTGGATTTTTGCCAAGGAGCACTATGCGAAGAATCGTCCCTTGAAATATAATTTGAATTATTTGGAGAAGGAAGACAACCCATCTATTGGGGTATTGAAAGTATTAAAATCTATCATGGAAGGTGGATCCACGCAGATCCAAGAGAAAGATGAGACAAGACTTTGCAATGTGAAAGTCGAACTCAATGGGAAGTCAGTGATAGATATGGTGGATATATAATGGGGAAACTCATAGCATCTTAAGGGAGGATATGGTGTGAATACTTAGGATACATCCTAATCCAATGCATACAACCTTAAAAATAATCAGCTCAGATGTAGAGAGGATCATTGGTGTGGCCAAGGATGTTTCATTGAATCTTGTTGACTAGTGCAAAAGGACGTGTTTCACCATTGTTCGTATGGAAAATTTCAAAGTTGTGTTGGGACAAGAGTTCACGAGGAAGGAAAAATAAATGCCTATTCCTCCCATGGACAGTTTCTTCATTTTCTCGGGATAGACTCCATGTTTGATTCCTACCATGAGGAGGAAGGAAGGGGGTATGGGGATATCCTCCTTGTGGTTGGTTGTTACAGACAACCAAATCATATAAACTTGTGGGAATGAAATTGGACGATATGGAGTGATGGTTGGACAACCCAACGTAGACAACGAAGGGAAATCAATGTTGATGGAACAAAGGATTTCCAATGTTGAATACATAGTTGGATATTTGACTAGGGAAATGAATGGCTTGGTAGATTTATGTTTGATGCATGATGAATTACAAAGAATATTGGAGGAAGTTGCAAATATGAGGAAACTGAAGAAGCTTATTGAATAGGAGAGGAAACCATCCATGTACCAAGAGGATGTGATGGAGACACAATAACCTTGGTCGATTCCAAGGAAGAGGTCGATTCCTCCTCTAGTGAACTTGGACAAAGTGAATGGCCATATGACCCTGAGTTAGAATGACTCTTTGAGGAGTCTGAAGGTAATATTGGTTCAAGTACTTCTTCTTATGTATATAATGCAAAAGTATGGTGACTCTCCACTGATCACAACGAGACGGATTAGAGATGGGGGAGATGGCCCAACCATCCATCTTGCTTCACCTTTAAACTAAACAACAACACATTGGCTCATGTTCTCAGTGGAAGAGAGTGTGATCCGAATTGGATCTTGGAAAATTGTTTGAAAATGTTGTAAATAAACATTTTTTGTTTTATTTAATTATTTGATTTGGTCTTCTGGCATAATGAGAAGGTGAAACAAATAGTTGTGACGAATGTCCTTACAAAAAAATCCCATTAAAACTAATGAGATCTACATTGAAGAGAACATGGAAGGGAGAGGCAAGGAGAAAAAGGGAAGGACAATAGAAGAAATAGAAGCTTGAAGAGGGAAGCGTGCTTGATGTTCAGTGGATGAAGGAGATAATGTGCCTATTCACTCTAAGAGAAGGTGTCTCTTAGCCTTGGCCCTTGTAATTTAGTAATTCCAGTGAGTAACAATATGCAGAGTCTATGTATCGCTCACCCCTTTGTAATTTTCTCTTGAGTATAATAAAATTCCTATTTAAAAGTTGATATATGTGAGTTAATGAATTTTTTCTTTTGGTGCTTTTGTTATGAGTTGCATTTCTCTATGCATACTTTGTTGAAGTAGATTTCCATCCTGTAGCACCTATGCATGTAGTTTATTGTTTTTGGGCACATTTTCAACTTGTCAGGGTGTTTTCCTTTGCCCATAAATCATATATGTATTATATCTTGAAGTCTAGGGTTGTCGGGGCATATTTTAGCTACCCACAGCCCATATACATGTTTTGACAATTCGACTGCTACCAATTTCACCCTCTATGTGTTTTTCTTTGTCTGCAAATACTCAAGTTGACTTCTATACATTTTTATTTGTCTGTGAATGCTCAAATCAATTTATATATGTTTTTCTTTCTTAGTGAATATTAAAAATCAACTTCCATACATTTTTGGTGGCTCTGGGTTGCCAAAATCACCCTAGTAATTTTATTGCATCGTGGGTTATTAAAAACAGTCTTCCAAACGTTTTTACACACCATTTGTGATCAAAATCGTCGCTAGAACCTTCTTCACAATTTCTAGTCACTGATTTCGACATGTAGAGAATTTACCTTAATTATTGGTTATCGAATATGTCTCTTATATATTTGGTTTAGCCAATGGTCAACCCACTTCGACTTGAATTCCCCCATTGGTTGAGTTCTCTTCTTCATTCGACCGAAAAACATCCCTTGGTCGACCTGACTTGGGTAAATTCGACTTGGGAAAATTTGACATGGGTAAATTTGACTTGGCTAAATCCGATTTGGATCAATTCGAATTGGTTGAATTGCATTACCTCTAACCCGACTTGCCGCATCTTTCCAACTCATTTTTTTCTGACTTGACTTGTAGCTTGATTGGTTGAGAATTTCTTGTAATCCAAAGAGCTAAGGTTATAATTTTTTTATTTCGTAGAAGTATCCATGTTGATGAAATGGACAGGCCATAGGCCTACCATTTATGGATTAGATGGTATCAGAGCAGGCCCCAAAGGCTTGGAGAACACATGCATGGTAAACACCCACAACCAATACCAAAATAGTAGAAAATCATTGTTGTGAGGCCTACACATAAGCATAACACCATCAATGGTAGGGAATCATCATGAATAAGATGATAGGGAAGACCCATGGGTCAGATTAGCTCGGTTGGAGTGAAGCATTGCTACATTGATAGAGTATGTGGCATAACTGCTAGTAATGAAGGGTAAGGAAGCACACACAACAGTGACTGAGAATGAAGGACACAAGGTTGACAAGGAAGGTTCCAAAGGAGAGAGGCTTGGAAACTCAGGTAATGACAACTACTTTTATTCATCATCCAGTGTTCCTTTCAAAGTTGAATAGAATCTAGAAATACCCATGTTTAATGGACAAACTAATGTTGAAGCCTTGGATAGCTAGTTGAAATAATTGGAACTTTACTTTGGTCTTTATCAAATCCAAGAAACATAAAAAAACTTGTGTGCCCATTTGAAGATGACCAACCATGCTCTTTTTTGGTGGGATAATTATGTGGATGCACCGAGGATAGGAAAGAATCCAATGGTGATGAAATGGGGGGACTTCAATTCATTACTCAAGTCATAATTCTATCCCATAGGCTACAAAGAGGAACAACTCATGAAGTGGAAATACCTTAGGAAAGAACAAGGAAAAGGAGTGCAAGAATACACTTCCAAGTTCAGGAGGTAGGCCATCATATTGGGTATTTCTCTTGAAGTACCAGGGGTGGTTATGAAGTACCTTGGATGAATTTTCATCCATTTCCAAAGATAGTTGCATCTTCATGGTGTGAAAAGAATAGATTAAGAAAGAAAGAAGGCTCTCTACATTGAGTTGGAAAGAAACACATGGGCCAAGAATATAGCAACAAGAAAAGATACAAGAAGATAGAAGCCACAACCGAGAAAAGGAGGGACCCTAAAAGACATTGCAAACATTGCGATGTACATGGACACATGGAAGAGAAGTGCTAGAAAATTCATCTAGAATTGCATCCAAAGTGGCTAAAGTATAAGAGGAAATAAAAGGTAGGTACCAAGACAAAAGAAGAAGCAATAGAAAGCACCTATGATCTAGAAAAAACCATAGTTTGTACTACCTTGCAGTAGCCAAGGGAAAGTGGAGATAAACATGTGCTATTTCGAGTAAAATTTCAAGTGAAGAACCAAAAGGTAAATGTCTTGTTCAATAATGGTTTTCAATGTAACCCGGTTTTTGAAACACTAGTTGATCATCTTGGTCTAGAAACCTACAATCTAGTGCAGCCAAGTTCATTAGTATGGTTGCAAGGGAAAATTGTTATGAGAATCACTCTAAGATGTAAAAACAAGTTTACCATTAGTGTTAGCTATGTTGATGAGGTAGAATGTGAATTTGCACCATTGGATGCCTTCAGAGTGATGTTTGGTATCCCCTACTTGTGGGATAGGGATGATACATTCTACAAGAGAGAAAACAAGTATCGCTTGGTCATGAGTCATAACAAAACATGAGGAAAACCTTGTTCTTCCAATACAAAACAAAAAACCAAACCTCAAATATATTTTGTAAATATCCTCTGCCCACAAATTTGATGCAGAACACCTGTACGACTTGTTGAGGTCACTTGACGTCAACCTGTACGTACCTTCTCTTGCCCAAAATAACTTGTACAAATGTACGTGATTGTTCTCATAGAAACTTGTGTATGTATGTGATTGTTCCCACTACAATCTGCGTACATGTACAAAAAATAGTACATACATTTTGTACAAATCACTCCACTTGTATAGCTTCTTCCTTCTATGGTTTCCTCTCTCTCTCTCCCACACATGCGAAGTGATTTTCCCTTCTAAGAACAGAATATAGAGAGTTCTCAACCCTAGACCATATTTTCCACTCTAGTAGAATTTCCCTTTGCTAAAATCACTAATCCTCCTAGCACAAGTGAAAACTCACTTATTCTAGCTCCATCCTATCTCCATTCATGTAATGCCCCATATTTGGCCTTAGACAGTTAGGAAATTGTTGTTTACTCACGTTAGTAATTCAATGCTTAATATTTGATTAGATTTAGTTCGACTAAGTTAGACATTTGATATGAATACATATGGACATGTTTATCTATTACATGATATTATTCTTACCATTATATGCTCATAACAATGATGGTTCTTTGATTGTTTAAGCATGAAAGTTAAAATAGAGAATTTTGGTACATGGATACTAGTTCAGGTTATCTTTTGGATGTATAATAGATGCAAGGAATGGTAAAAATAAACATGCATTTCTTAATTGAACGCCAATATAGATATGGATTATTATATGATATTGTGATAATATGGATGGATATGATTTATTGGTAAACTAACCTACAGGTTGATGAGCTATGTGATAGCTAAATGACTATAGTGTTGAGGTAACTTGGATGTCGTAAACATAAAGAAGATAGTGTATTCTATAAGTTGTTCTTATTATTTAATTTATGATTCAAAATATTGCTATGATCTGTGGTAAGTGTGGTTTTGACAGGACATACAACTTGCCCAGAGTGGTTGTTTGATGAAGTGACTCTAAGAACAGTAGTTGCACAATATGGCTTGATGTAGGGTGTTGACCCTAGTTATATAAGGAGGGGTGGAGGTATTTCCCACCGTTTATCCTCCAAAACCTAGAGTCGTGGGAGGGTTGTGTGAAGTCACACTCCCCTAGACGTGTGATGACGGCTACTAGTTGCCTATTGGGGAAGCTTGGTCGAGATGTATGACACTTCCGCTTATGGGTTCTATCTGGAGTTAGGTCAATATAGTTGATGCTCCAGCTTAGTCCAACAGAGGAAAGGATAGGATGGAAGATGGAAGTAGGTTAGGAA
>ML794073.1:562634-574438 GCA_009831015.1 Picea engelmannii
GAGGTTGGAGCATGATGAGAGGTTGTGAAATTTTTGGAAGATAATTCTTGTGATAGTTTTCTTTGAGCATTTGTGCTTTGTTGTTCTTGGAGTCACGGGCATGGAGGGCCAAGAAACCGAAAGGTTTCTTGGAGCTAGGAAGCTGGCTAGGCTCCTAGTTGGCAGGGAGGATTCTGTTGTTTCACTCTGGGCAAGCGGGAAAAAAATACTTGGAAGCGCTCAGGACTACATTACAACTGATGAGCTTCTACAAACTAAGGAGGAGGTATTTTTCAATGATATTTTTTGTTATTGACATTTTGGGTATACTTATGTTTTAAGTTCTTAAATCTTAAAGTTAGCCTACTACTTATTTCATCATGTTATTAGATTTATCACTGAGAAGATGTAGAAGAAATGTGTAAATAAAAATCAATGAAATAATGCTAAAACAAAGTTGTTAATGTGTAAGTATTTAAAATAAATGGTTAATTACTTAGCATCCTGTGGATGGGTGCTACAATTCATTCTACATGATATAAAATGAGATGTCACAATGACTTATCTCCTTTATATACAATCCTTGGGGGTCACCATATAATCCCCTCAACAAGTCAACATCAAATTAGGCTTTACTTATGGGTGTGAAGCCCCAACACAAGCCCACAAATCTCATCAACAAACCCATGAAATCCCCAACCAAATACTAAGGGGTTTTCACCAAATCAAAAGGATAATATGGTGCCAATGAATATTCCCACATGCTTGACACCTTGGCCTCTTATGGGAATACCTCCTGATGAAACAAAATCAACACTTCCTCTTAGTGAGGGAGGTATCCCATCCACCATCATCTGGATGTACCTCTAATACTAGAAGCATATATTTCCCAAATACAAGGTAGTATACTTCCTCTTTTTTAATCCAATCATCATACGCACATGTTGGAAGTGTATCTAGATCTGTTACTATATTATCATCCCACCCATCCCAATTTCTTGCTTTCCAATCTGTCTGGATGTTCATATCCTCAGTCACTGAAGAAGAATTTGTCTGATTGGCCGAATCCTCGGTCACTGAAGTAGATCATGTGCCCAATATGCCTGGCTGGCCACATCCTTGGTCAGTGAAGAAAAATATGTCTGACTGGCTACATCTAATCCTTCAAATCCGAGGAAAAAAACCAGTCCTCTCAACCAATACAATATCACCAAATTTGAGGACAACCTTACCCTACAATACAAAATAGAAAACAAAACCTTAACTATATTCTAGAAATATATTGTGCCCACAAATCTAATGCATACCACATGTACGACTCGCTGAGGTCACCTGACATCATTTTTTATGGACCTGTTCCTTCCCAGAAGAACTTGTACGGATGTATGTGACTATTCTCACAACAACTCATGTATGTATGTGACTATTCCCACTCCAACCTACGTACATGTATGAAAAACTATAAGAACACTTCGTACAATTAGCTCCACTCATATAGCTTCTTCATTCTTCAGTTACCTCTCTCTCCCACACATGTAGTGTGATTTTCCCTACCAAGAACAGAAGAGAGAGAGTTCTCAACCCTAGGCCAAATTTTCCACCGTAGCAGAATTTCTCTTTGCTAAAATCACCAATCCTCCTAGCACAAGTGTAGACTCACTTATGCTAT
This sequence comes from Picea engelmannii, assembly GCA_009831015.1. Classification (NCBI taxonomy): domain Eukaryota; kingdom Viridiplantae; phylum Streptophyta; class Pinopsida; order Pinales; family Pinaceae; genus Picea; species Picea engelmannii. Next base: position 564,283 of record ML794073.1, read on the forward strand.
CTCCAAAATGTCTCCACACACTCTACACGATATAAAATGAGATGTCAAAATGACCTCTCTCCTTTATATACAATTCTTGGGGGTCACCATAGAATCCCCTCCACAAGTCAAAATCAAATTAGGCTTTCCTTGTGGGTGTGAAGCCCCAACACAAGCCCACAAATCCCATCACCAAACCCATGAATCCCACAACAAAATCCAAGGGTGTTTTCACCAAACCGAAAGGTTAATGTGGTTCCAACTAATATTCCTGCATGCCTTACACCTTTCCCTCTTATGGAAATACCTCCCAAAGCTACAAAATAAGCACTCTGCAATTTAGTAATGCCAGTGAGTAACAATACACAAAGTCTGTGTATCGCTCACCCCTTTGTAATTTTCTCCTGAGCATAATAAAATTTCAATTTAAATGTTGATATATGTGAGTTAACTCGTTTTTTTCTTTGGGTACTTTTGTTATAAGTTGCAGTGATCTATGCATACTTTGTTGAAGTAAATTTTCATCACGTAGCACCTACACATATAGTTTATTATTGTTGGGCACATTTTCAACTTGTTGGGGCATTTTTCCTTTCCCATAAATCATAGATGAATTATATCTTGAATTCTGGGGTTGGGGGGGATTTGTTAGCTACCCACAGACAATATACACATTTTGACAATTCGACTACTACCAATTTCACCCTCTATGAATTTTTCTTTGTCCATGAATTCTTAAGTCGACTTCTATATGTTTTTCTCTTTATGTGAATGCTCAATTCGACTTCTGTACAAGTTTCTCTCTTGGTGAATGTTAAAAATTGACTTCCATTCTTTTTTGGTGGATCTGGGTTGCCAAACTTGCCTTGGGAATTTCACTGCATCATGGTTTATTTAAATTTTTCTTCCAACCGTTTTTACACACCAATGGTGATCAAATTCACCCCTAGAACCTTCTTCACAATTGTCGGTCACTAATTTCGACATGCAGATAATTTCCCTTCATTATTGGTTGTTGAATCAACCTCTTATCTATTTGTTTTAGCCACGGGTCAACCCACTTCGACTTGGCTTCCCCCTTTGGTCGAGTTCCCTTCCTCATTTGATCAACAAACATCCCTTGGTTGATCTGACTTGGGTAAATTCGACTTTAGTAGGTCCAACTTGGATCAATTCGACTTGGTCGACTTGCATTACCTCCGACCCAACTTGTCGCATGTTTTTGACTCATATGTTTCTTACTCAACTTGTGGCTTGATTGGTTGATAATTTCCCACAATCCAAAGAGATAAGGTTATAATTGTTTTATTCCATAGAAGTATCTATTTTGGTGAGACGGAAATGTCATAGGCCTATCGTTTACAGATCACAATGAGGCCTTTGGGGCACCTGGAGGAGGTGCCTTGGTGAATTTTGTTGGGAACCCAGGATGAGCATCTTGATAGATTGGAGGAAACATGGAGTTGCAAATGTTACAAGTTAACATATAAAAAAGGGTTTTAGAGGGTGAATATGTGATATTTTTTGGAAGAAGCACAATGATTGGACTAGCTACCCAATTAGTCGAAGTCACAAGGGGATCCAATGCACAGAAGCATGAGAAGATAGACCAAATTATGGAAGCAACAATAATTCAGTGAGATGCGACACTTCATAGACTCTTGAAACTTCCTAAGGGGATTTTTCCTTAACGACATTATTTGTTGAGTAGTGATGAAATATCGAGATGGGGCAAAGGTGCCATGCATATCAACAAATGTTGTCAAGGATGACAACAACTTAGATTAGATGAGGATGTAAATCCCTCCTCAACACCCACCAAGCGCGAGTGCTCCTTGGGTGGACTTGGAGACGAGTAGGGCAAGAGAACACAAGGATCATGTGATCGGTCGAGAGAACAAAGTCATATATACACGGGGAGGAGCACATTGGGCACACAATGGTGATGCAGGGCATAAAGGGGGCACACACCTCACTTTCCTTGCAACAGATGATGGAGAGTTGGGTTTTGTTTGGGAAAGGATGGGGTGACTTGGGCGCATTCCCAAGAAGTGGACCCATCTACCCTTGGAAGTATGGGCGCATTGGAGAGGTTGGATGACCCCATGACCACACCCATGGAGAGTCACATCGACGAGTTCATTGAAACTCACAAGGAAAGGGAACAACAACGAGGTTGGGGAACATCGGCATGAGGAAAATTCCTAAGGTTGGGGCACATTGGTTTGTTTGGGCGCCCTGGTCCATGAATGGGAATGACACACACAAAGGATGTGATGGTTCATGAAGGTGACATTTGGAGTCTATATAAGAATAGAAGGGCACACAACCAAGGAAGCAAATGAACAAAAATTTATAGAGGCAAAGAGTCAAGCGACCAAGGTAGAGTTTTGAGGAAAGGAAGAACAAAATGCTGAGTTGCAAAGATATGGAATACAAGTAGCCAAGAGTGGGACACACAAGGGGAGTTTGGGAAGGTCTTGTCGCAGTTATGCATGAGGAAGAACCAAAAGTCTGTGTTATCTTGGTGAATTCTTGCGACAAAAAGAGACTGTGAGTTTGTAATGGGTGCACATCTAGGGTGCACCACAGGGGTTGCGAAAGTTGTTATGGTAGAGAGTCATGGTGGGGAAAATATGTGTATGAATCTATTGGTGAGGTGAGGTGAGTCGTGTGACTATGCCCAAGTTGTAAGCCAAGCCAATAATGCTCATATTCTAACTATTTCACAATAATAAAACTTAGTTGGGTGTTATGCACATCTTGTGTTGCCCACATAATATATGTATGTGTCTCTTGTTTGTTTCGCAAGTGTTCACTTGGTTTCACATGTTCATTGGTGTATGCTTAAATGACCAAGTGTTAAGATCGATAACAATTTGTCTAAGTATACAAGTGGGTTGCAAAGAGTAGGAGTGTGGCTCGTTTGTAGCCTAGAACAGAGTATGGGTATGCTCTAGGTGAAGAAGCATAGTCTAGGTGAAGTATCCTTGGTGTTTCCAAGTAGCTAAGTAAGAGCCATTGTTGTGCCGAAATCCCTCAACATGTGTACAATCAAAAGATTCGAGAAAGCATCTTGTGGGGTCATGATAGTTTTCTTATAATAGGAAAGACACTAATGTAGCGAGACTAACTTATAAGACAATATTTATGCCTCAAGCTTCCATGTCAAGAAAAAATCTCTACAAAAGGTGGATAGAATGGAAAATGTGGAAGCCACATTGAACTAATACATGTTTGTTTTGTTTCATATAGGAAAACAAGAGAATTCTTCTCTCTCTCACTTAATCATGGTTCCATGTAGAAGCAAGGTTTTGTTATCGCACAAAATGTAGGTTGGGAAAAGATCAACCCAATCCATGAGATGATGATAATTGTGGGAGAGTCTACCAACTTTCGCCTTAGATAAACCCTCCCCTGACTTTAGTGAAGTAAAAATCCTACACGAGGGGGAAATCTCGGGTGACCCTAGGGGGATTGAGACAGAGGATGGAGAGATGATATTTGAAATACCTATAGTTCAATGATAGATATGATGGAAGGCTTGAAAATGAGTCTTTTAGAAGGAAACATGGTTTCCAAGTGATATATACATGCAAAACAATGTTAGCCCTGCCCAAAACAAGACAAATAATGGATATAGAAGCCTTTAAACCAAGGGGAACAAGAAAGAAACCATGTTGTCCCAAATTTTCAGCAATTATAGAAATATATATTAGAAACATAAAATGACAATGGATGCAAATTTAACCATCCAAAATCTAATACAAGATATCAAAAATAAAGAGCAAAGACTAGTCTAACTTCAAATGATTAAAGTGATATTTTGATGGTGATTATGGTTTTTTATTAGATGTTATCAACAAGTTATTATAACATCCAAGTGTTTGTAGCAAACAATTTCTACAATAGAAAAATCCAACCACAAAAATTAACAAGTAATCCATCAAAAAGATAGACAATGAGCAGTAGAACAATAATAGTCATTTACAAGTAAATTTCAGTGATTGGTAAGTGTGCAACAAGTAAAAGAGAGAGTTGTTTGCAGCCCTGATGGCTGTATCTTTATGTATATAACAACAGAAAAATTATTGTCTTAAAGAGAACTCCCTTAGGGCATAAACAAGCTTATAACACTAAGAAAATATTCCAACTTGAACAAATTCAATATCTCGAAAAATCACGCATTCCAATGCAAGTATTTTATTTCTGCAATGCAATAAATGATTAGTGTCTTTCCAAATGGGTTATTGAGTCCTCCTTAAATAGGTTAAATGATCTAGATTTATGTAGGAACACAATGAAATACAGAAATACACATAAACACAAAGATGCAGCAGAAATAAGACTTCATTTCATTAATAACAAATGACTGAAATATGCTTACAGACAGAATGGAAATAAACTAGCTAGGGCATTGGTAGCTTATCTCTGAGAAGGGATGTGGTGGCTACTGGCCTCTGAACTGTGTTACAATGAGGCTCAAAGGCCTATTATTATTTAGAAACAATGGAAAACCCTAAACATCCAAAGACCTAACCGTAGGAGATGAAACGCCAAGACTATGGGCCCCTTTTGGGTAAGTTGGTACATCAACTTCCCAGGGACGTAACTTTGGCATACGATCTCCGTTTGACGCGTTCCATACCTCGTTAGAAATATCTATCCGAGGAATACAACTTTTGGGTGAGAAACATTTATTTATGATCCATTTTTCTCCCCAAAAAACGTCGTTTAAGGCCTCAAAACAACTCTGTAAGTTTAGGACTCGAAAAACTGCTAAAAATAGTAAACTGTGCGAAAACTGAAAAACTTAAAGTTGCAATGGTGGGGGTCCAAGTGGAATAGGTGGGTGGCCACCAATATCCACCTGAATCATTAAATCTACTATCTTCGTAGGGATGTAAACCCTTTTAGTCCCTATGGAAAGTAAAATCTAACAAGGTAAATCTAGGAGGGTGTAAGCCCTTTTACTTCTCCTAGCAACCTTTGCAATAGCTTCTTTCACAAACAACAATGAAAAAACTTGGTTGAGGGTGTATTCCCTTATAATCCTCCAAGTATATAGCCAATAACAACCATGGAACAAGAAAGAAAACTAAAAATATGTATATTTTTCTTACCAATTCTAAAAAATGCCAAGACAACCCCTAGTTACCAAGTATTTTTCATCACCAAGGCAAGAGAAATAACCTCCAAGAGATAAACCATAGCACAAGAGAGAGAGAGAGAGAGAGAGAATATGAATTTTCCCAAGAGGGTTGAAAATTTCAGCCAATAATCCTCTCCAAGATGGGAGAGTTATGATGAAAAATGAAATGAAATGATTCTCATTTATACACATCTTCTAAAATGTGTTTTTCCACTTAAAGTTAGGGAAAACCATAAAGTAAGGAGTCAACCACCCCTGATTTTCCTATTTACAATATTGAATTCAAATTTAACCCTAAAAATGCACACAAGAAACCCCAAAGATGATGTCAACCCTCTCTAGGGTGACATTTTGGCATTTTTAGCAAGTTGTTTGAGCTTGGAGGTGAAACGTTGGGCCTCCAAAGGCCTCCCTCTCACGCGCTAGGATTTTATCCATCAATTCAAGTCTTCTCTCCATCAAAAGGTGCCAAGTGTCAAGCCAACACCACCAAAACCAAAACCCTATCCCTCAACAAGACGTCAAGCCCCAAGATGTGGCACTCTAGCCTCCAAAGGAAAATCGTTGGGGTGATGAAGGGTTATGATAGTTCCTCCAAGGTGTCTCTCAAGCCTCCAAAGGAAATTCGTTGGGGTGATGAAGGGCTAGGGTAGGTCCTCCAATGAATCTCTCAAGCCTCCAAAGGATATCATTATCATCTGGTGTGCGGGCCATGGTATCCAGCCTGTGGGATTCATGCCCCAAAGAAGCCCAAGATAAGCTTGTTGCTCCAAAACTGTCCACCAAGAAAGGTTATGCAAAGACAATGAATACATCGTCAAAGGATCTCAAGTAAAATGTATAAACATAAGAAAATAAAGTCAATAAAAGAGTCACCCAAGAATGTGCATCAAAAACCACCTCATCAAATTATACAAGTGCTCAAAGACCCTATGCAACTTGTCAAGTTTAGGTATGGGAGGGTTGACAAAGTGACCTATTGAGTGAATCATTCCATAAGTCAATGAGTGTTTCCTAGGTGGACCCCCCTCTAATCCATATGGAGAATATGAATTCGATGGGGACAAGACTTTTGGGCATGGGTTTCATGAAATACAAGGGATCATAGTGTCTCATTTATGGGTGCCTTTGTAGAGGGTGTGTTGCACCTTCGTTTTCAATGCATCATTTTCCCAAGCTCATTTATTTCCTTTTGTTTTTTTAAGATGTTTCAAGGTTGAATCTAAGGTGGAGCTTCTACCTAAGCATGAAAAAAAATGCTCACCTTGACTCTACCCTATTCACATTATGCTTCCTCAAGTTGAAGACAATGTGTGAGACTTCTACCTAAGAATGAAAAACATTGCCCACACACACTCTACCTTGGTTGGAATTTTTGCATTGTTATCTTTCACGAGTCCCATTAGTTTCTTATTAGAGACATTTCATTGTCCTTGAGAACACATGGCGAGCATATAAAAGGTTTATGATTGGATTTTACTTTTTCTAGCTACAAACCTCTGGGCCTTCAACCCCTTCTTCCCATGAAATGAGGGACAATCCCTTCTTGGGTTAGTACACCTGAAAATCTCAAAAGATAAGGAGGTGAGGGGATGAAGTGTGGAAAGTGGTAAGTATGATCAGGAATGGAATGATGACTTGTCAATGGGACCTCCCAGTAGAAAACCCATCCCTAAGGGTGACCACTTAATAGGACTCAATGTCAACCTCCAAGGTGAAACAAGGCAAAGAGCATAACTTCGAAGAAAATGTTACATAATCAAATTCATCTTTAAATGAAACACACTTAAATGCCTCAAATATTGAAATGACACTCACCATAACACCTGACTTGTACCTCATGGAGAAAGACCCAATGTCTTCCAAACACAATTTTATGTGGAAGAAACCTTCGTGATGAGTTTGGGATGTGTGGTGGTGGAGTGGGACTTTGTCTTTGCAAGTGGGCATCACAAGCCATTTGTCTCTCGATACTCCATGTCTACAACTTAAGGGACTCAGGACATCATCTCCTTACTTATCCATGGGAAATTGGGATGATACAAATCCCACTGAGGACATTGTCATATGCAACAAATATTGGGAAGCTTATGTGGTGGAGAGGGAAATTAAATATCCCTCCCTGTTTGTCTCCACTTCATTCCTCATTTGAATATTGTGAACCTTTTTAGCTTGGTATAGGTTAGTGCATTTTTCATCTTACATGGGAAATTATGGTGATGTGTGGATTAATTGGAGATGATGGGAGGTTAAGAATCATTCCTATATTGATTTGGAGAAATGTGGTAGTTCTTTGTGGTAGCTTAGAGTCGCATGGAGAACTAAACTCCATGTCATTATCAGTATTGTTGTTTGTTTGAGAAAATACCATGATGACAAACGGTATCCACCATTGTGAAATAGACATTGCAAAAGCCATCGATATCAAAAGAAAAGATATGTGTAATCTATAGGTGGAGAAACCCCCTCCTAATACTTAGGATGTGGGAGAAGGAAACTTGAGCTACTTTGATTCTACTGCAGGGAAGACAATTAGAACTATTTCAGCATCTCTTGGCACTCTCTCTCACCTATTGGCACACATCTGATCTCATTTCATCCTCCCACTTGTGGACGCCCTGGGTGATGTTGCTAAGGACTTTCTATTGTGCTATGGATAAAGGCTCTACTAACCCTTCCATAGTGATGCTAGTAGTGTGGCAACCCTAGTAGATACTTAGACTCCAGTTTTGAGTCTTAATTTGTCTATGTCAATTTCTTTGTGTTATACATTTATTGTTAAAACAATGTTAAAGTATATGTTTGCAAAATTTTCAACGTGATATTTGGTTGGAATGGTAAGTGTTCTAATTGATATTTTCAGTTTGAATATGAAAACAACAATGAATTTTGTTTTTATGCTTGAAAAAAAGCAACACCCATTTGGATGAAACAATTTTGATTATGTCAAAATGTTTATAATCCCTCTGTAATATCCCCAGGTAGAACCCTAGTTGTAATTATGAATTGTAAACATGTTTGATAGGTTGGTGAGCTGAGTTATTATAAGTTGGTAGGATTATGTGTGTATTACATTGGAGAGCCTAGAGGCTAAGGCCAGTGGGCCTGATTTTGTATATGTAATTATGCAGATTATTGATAAACAACACTGTTGTGTGTAGACCGACCACGAAGAAAGAGTTATGGGGGACTAATATCCACTAGGTGGGGAAGGGGATAAGTGTCTAGGAATAGGGGTAAGATAGAGGGCTTACCTCTAAAGGAATAATATTATATTATTATTTCCTAAAGGCTAAGGTTTGAAATCATTTGTGTTGTCCTGAGTTCCTAGGGGAAAGGGGGACGAGTGTTAAGTGGAGCTCGTGTAGCTTCAGGGAGACATGTGTCAACCTGGGTGCATGCAGTTTTAAGTGGAAAGTCAATTCGTTGTCGGCTCATCTCATTCACGAGTCTCATGATTCTCATGACTGTCACAGATCCTTCACCATTGCATCTGTACTCTGCAAGGTTAGTCACCCTAGAAGTCCACCATACTCCCCACTGATGCATGCCATTGTAACCTGCAGATACTGAAGTTGTCCTGCGTATTTCGTGTCAATCCAAATGCACCTATATTGTGCATGAGCCCATGTTGTGCCTTAATGGTTGGTTTTTTCTACCAATGCAGTTCATTGGTTGAGCTTGGCTTGCTTCCATATCCTATGTTCTTAACCATTTCTATTGTTGACATCACCCGTGTCCATTTGACTTAAGGGATGAATTGAAGAAGCAGTTTGTCAGGCATGTGAGAAACTCTCCCTGGGTGAGAGAGTTTGTTGGGAAGTGAGTTCTTTTGGAGGGTGTCCCATAGAATCTATAGTACTCTGAGACTTCCGGTCCATCCTATTGTTGAATCCCAAGGGAAGGGAGGTGTAGTATCTGATGCACTTGTAATAATGAAGGTGTACGCTCCTGGGGTGGAACAGGAATGTGGGGAATGAGGGCCTATGAGTTGTGGAATAAGTGCCTCTTGGGATAAAAGATCCTTCATGTTGTTCTTTGTGACTTCCATGATGTCCTTGCCAAACCTAGGAATCCCCTTTCTCGGTGGAGTTTATTCCTAGCTCGGGGGTGACCCACTGCTAAGCGTGATGAGCAGCTTGGTCTATTGTTGGGAGGTTCATGGAAGGTCTGCACTCAGTTGGTTTACTTCAATTAAAAGATAAGTACACATTCCTATGTTCATTTACATGTTGTGTATTTGTACATGCTATGTTGATGAGTATTGCCTGTATATGATGTTATATTATGGGTTCTGCCTGTGATTACTGCATGTATGCTTTTACTATTATTTCTGCATTAGTTTTTGTATTAGAATAATATGTTGTATGTTGTATGTTTATATTTATAGGAAGATGATAATTGTTGTTTCTATTAGTATCATGGCCCAGTCATTGGTGGTCGGGGACATTACAAAAAGGTATCAGAGCAAAAAGATGTTCCTTTATGGAATTAATGACGTTTTGGGTGGCTGGGGACATTACAAAATGGTATCAAAGCCATGGTTTCAACACTGAGCCTGGATGGGCCAGGAAAGTGGAAGTTGAAGAGAAGGTTTCAGAAGGAAATTGTTGTCTAAATGGAAAAAATTAAAGTTCAGAGCCCAGTTTTCGACACTGAGCTTGAATTAGGTCGTATAAGTGGTTATGGAATCAAAAGATCAGAGCAAATTGTTGTTGAAAAGGAAAAAATTTGAATTTCAGAGCATTCCAAAGTGCTAAGAGAACACCTTGGCCGTGTTTGGAAGCTCATGAGGTATAGCGGCTCAAGAACAATTGCAAAGAAAAGAGATTGCAGTAACTGTGGGTTTGGAACCGCAAGGTTTGAATTTGGGTCATGGGATCTGTTTAGGAGAAGGAGGATCCTTCAAAACCATCAAATATTGAGAAAGGTGCATGAGGATTAACCCCTAAGTACTTCGGACTTCACGACTTTGGCGAAGTTTATGTGTGATAGAGTAGAAAGGGTCGAATCTCGAAGTTCCAA
>ML794073.1:574505-596779 GCA_009831015.1 Picea engelmannii
TTACCATTGGATTTGACCAAGGACGGATCAGAACCGTAGGGTTAAGCTAAGAGCGGAAGGTAAGAAAGTTCGAGAGTTCGACGTTCGGGAGAAACGGGGTATGCTAAGGTGAAATCTCCTAGACCCGGTGCTATCGGATAGGTACATGTATGCTAGAGATTTCCTAGGTAAGTCAAGTTTGAAGCTAGTTGGGATAGATGGATCTAGAAAACAAATAAAAAGTTGAAGGTTGATGTCAGCATTAGTAATTGGTTGGAAATGAAAAGGCAACCAAGAGTGATTTGGATAGAAAGTGCTCAGGACAAAAATATTCATGTACAATGACTACAATGAGAGTACAAGAAGATTCAGGAGTCCAAGAAGAATTGAAGACTTCTGGGATCAGCAAGGAAAAGTTGCACATGTGAAAGAAGTTGTTGAAATTGTGGTAGCAGTAGTTGAATTAGGGTTGGTTGAACAACCGTAAGCAGAAAAAGAATTATTTCATCTTGCAAGTGGTGTTGATGATGTTGCTACATATGGAAGAAAGCAACATAAACTTGAAGGTTGGTTAGTTTTGATAAAAAGAAGCATGAATTCTTCTACTGCCATCAACCATATAGGCAACATCAAATTTATTAATGGAAGTCATGCAGGTCTAAGTTTTTATTACTCTTATTGCATAATTGTTGAAGGCCATTTAGGTAAGAATTTCCTCATCCAGAGTTATTTTATAAAATCACATGATTATATTATTTGAATGCATACCACTAAATGTGGCAAAGGATGGAGGCGTGTATTAATTCAAATCTTTTTAGCTTCTGAATGCACACACTAACATAGTAGAATGTCATGTTAATTTGGTTATGGGGTAATAACCAAAGAAATAAAAGATAAGAACTTGTTATAGGAATGAATGTCAGTAAACTAGTCATGTGTGAGACCAGGACATAGTTGGATATGGCAAGGTATGGATATGGAAAGGTTATGATCCACACAGGTACTAAATGTTTCCTACCTTTAGATAAAACTTGGGCTGCAACCTTTTTTCTAACACTAATGAACACCACAGAATTATATTCTTGGTGTAGTGTTTGGGTCGAAAAGGAAGGCATCCAATTAATTGGGAAGAAAATAGGAAGTGTGTGGAGAATGTGTCAACACATTGGCCAAAATTCCAACTTATGGATGGTGAGATACATGAATGAGATAAAGAGCATTATGTAATTCAATGCAAGGTGCATTGAATAAGTATGCATTGATAATTGCACTCATGCATAGTAAGTGATAGAATTGCATACTAAATGCAATGGTTGAATGTGTTTTGTAAGTACATGCATATATAGTATTACATGGAAATAATTGCTACTAACAGTTGAAATGTTGTTAACTCATGAAGTTGAGGACATTTCAGGAATTGTTAGACATTGCAACAGGAAAGTTGCAAGTCAAGTAGTCACATGAATACTAACTACAGAAAATTTCTTGTTAAGAAAAAAAAAGTAATGAACTTATATATATTAATTATTAACATACATATGCATAGAATGATGAGTCATTCTATTTTATTAAATTGTTTGGTCATTATGATTGAATTGTTAGGTAAAAAAAATTCTAAGATCACTGCATATGGTTTTATACATATTGCAATTGCAATATGATGTACATGAAATACTGACAATTTGTTGGTTTTATGTATGATGAAGCATTCCTAATATGACAACATCCAGGAAGAATTATGAAATAGAATTTCATGTTTTGGGGAAAAAGTTGAATTCCCTTTTGAACCAAGTTTGAGTTCCTAAATGAATTATTTTATGTTCTCTCATGATAACTGCACGTGGGTGATGCAGATGAGATGATGTTGATTAAAGTTAGAATGTTGACTACAAAGAGTAGCTCAGGGAAGATGTTGATTGGAAATATCGGAGGGCAGTTGGAACTCGTGGAGCCAAGGTGCTCTAAGACTTCTTGATCCAGCATGTTGTTGAAGCCCAAGGAAAGGGAGGTGTGGCAGTCAATGGACTGTGTGACAGTGAAGTTGTACACTCCTGGGGTGGGAAAGGCATGTAGGGAATGAGAGACTATTGGTTGGAGTGTTGTTGAGGTTTGGTACCTTGGCCTAGATCATGTTGATATGGATTGTGTACCGTGGCTATCTTGGGAAGCCATTTCCCTTATGGTCTCATATCCCTACTTAGGGGTGGAAGGTCTTCTCAATCAAAATCTAAGTATCAATTATCTATTCATTGTATGTTGTGTATCTTGTATACATGTTATAATGTTATTAGAATTTCCTGTATATATATATGTTGTAATGTTGCTTCTGAATGAATAGGTTTAGGAGCATAGTGCTTATGTCTGTGGAGTCATAGCCCTGCTAAGAGTTTATCAACAGTGATATCTAAGGCTAGATGGAATGTCGTGGATCTACATCCAGTTGTTACTTTCAATGAGGTTTAATTGAAGCATGTAACAAGGAACAGTGAGCTGAATGCTTTCCTGAAGGAACTCTATGGAATAGCAAAATTGAGTTTCAGTTGCAGTATGAACACCATAATTGGTGCTTGAAAGTAGAGCACCAGGTGGATAATAGGTTTCCAATAGCTAAATCTTGGAGCTTTTGAAGAATTTTGAATTGTATATGTATAAAAAAGTTGCACTGAGGACAGTGCAAAAATAAGGGGAGGGGATTGTAATATCCCGAGGTAGAAACCCAGTTGTAATTATGAATTGTAAACATGTTTGATAGGCTGGTGAGCCGAGTTATTATAAGCTAGTAGGCTTATGTGTGTATTAGGCCAGAGAGCCTAGAGACTAAGGCCAGTGGGCCTGATTTTGTGATGCAGGAGCATCACAAGGGTGTGCAAACATAGCCAGCAGCGAGACAACACAGAGATAAGAGACAGCTGGAAAAGCACCAAGCACAATTTTTGAAAATGTTTTGAAATATTAATGAAGTCATTAAGTGGAGGCATGCTTGTATTATTGTAAAAGGACCTTGAGCGATCCACTCTCGTCCATAGTAGATAGGAGCCTTTATGTGTAATGAATGAAGGTAGATAGAATTTAATTCTAAATTAGACGGTTTTAGAGTGCAAGAGGGAAACGAGATATAGACACCCTCATTGTATAGTTGTAAGATGATTATGTCAAGATAGAGCATAGAGCATAGAGAAGAGAGCAGAGAGATGTGGTTGAAAACACCCATGTACAGAAATTTGAATTAATAGAAAGAGCTTCGATTCAAATTCATGGTGTCGTATTTGTTCTCTGTGTATGCATGTTGAATGTTATGCTCATGGATGTTTACTTTCTCTTATACATTTGCTTTATATGTTGTGTATATGATTTCATGCTTCATGTTTGAAGTCTGAGAGAGAGTAAGGAATGAGTTTCAATTATTTCTCTATCTGAGCAAGGGTTCCTGCAAGGAGTGTATTGAAGTTGTCTGCAAAGAGTGTGTTGACAAGAGTTCAAAGTTTTATCTCTAAAAGTTCAGGAGGGTTAGCGTTGTTATCATCCTCACAGAAGTGAAATTTGAGCACAGGAGCCGTGCAAGGAGTGCGCGGGCCGAGTAAAGTCTCAGAGTTTGCGAACCTGAGAAATTGTTGAAGGACTACTGCTGCAGGGAGTGCGTAGAGTTGAAGGACTTCAATTCTTTGAAGTAATAGAAGGATTCACTGCAAGGAGTGCATGAGGGAGTCTTCTTTAAGACTCGGAGTTGGAGAAAGCTCAGGAAGGATAGGGTCTGTTGGAGCCGCCTTTGTTTTTCTAGCCCGCCACAAATTTCATTTTTAATGCTCGAAATCGAAAGATGGTTTTCGTATTTTCCGTCTGTGGTTTCAAAATCTCCAAAGCTTTATCATGCAAACAGCGATGATTATTGTACTCTCGAGGTGAGTCCTACCTTTCGTAAAAATGTTTCCTCTTTTTTCTACCTCGGGATCTCATAGGTCGGATGCTCTAAATCACGTAGTTCACAAGTCCCGAGCAACGAAACGGCGAGATCGTTTTAAGTTTTCACCCAGGGTAGTAACGGGAGTAAAGATTTCCTAAACCATGATTAATGTCATTGATTTTTCGCACCTCGACGTTCACCAAATCCAAAAGTTTATTATCATAGCCTCGATAGTCAAGAACACCAATTCCTTATTTTAGTAACCCGTGTCAAGGTTAAAAGTAAAAGCTAAACCATGGTAATGTTCTGTCGGCAATTCGCCACTCGACGTTTTCTTTTTTAAAAGTTATGTTGTCTAAACCCCGACTTGTGAAATCACGATAAGGGTATGAACATAATTAATTAATCACTTAATCCAATTTTATCTTCCCTTTTGAGCATGATTTGAAAAATTTCATCTAAAAGAGTACTTATTTTTCAAATATATATAGAACTGTTGTTCATTATGACAAATGCATTTCTATACCACGCAGAGCACAATCTCTAAGCGAGCTAACTTCTGTATGTATACGTATTTCTATCGCAGAAGAGCTAAAGAACAATCTCCAGCCATGGCTCCACGAAAAGCATCCTAAGCTAGTGTTTGAGGTTTTGGGACAAGACTCGAACAACGTTGTTGATACTTCATCTCGAAGTGTCGACTATGTCCCAAACTAGTCTTTCTTTTTTGATGTTCTGCAGGCTGAATTGGTGGATTATTCCGATGATTCCAGCGACAATGAAAAATATGATATAACCACCAAGTTCAAGATTGTCATCCAATCCGGAATGCACAAAGTAGTAGCCAGGCCATGACTATTTCCATATTATGATATGGTCCGATGGGCATTAGACCATGTGGACATACCAACCAGAACCATCATGAATGAGAAGAAGGTCACCATCGGGACTTTCAAGCATGAACATCTGCAAGCCATGTATAAGTTGCCCACAACATCCAACTTTACATATGGTGCCGAATTATTAGATGAATTCAAATAGAAGGAATGTGTTGAGTATGATAAAAACATGTCTATCATAATAAAAGATTGGGTTTCGCACTCCGTGAAGTTTAGGGCATACAGTCATGGTGTATATTCAATAGCTTCTTTAGAACCGCAATACAAGTATGTAGCCATGATGACATGCGAATTATACGGGAGAGAGGACACCTCACACTTCTTTCTTCCATGGGTACCTCTAATGTTTCCAGTCGCCAAAGGTTGTTCCTTCGACTGGGTGAAGATGTTGTCTAACAACCTGACAAGTCGGGTCACAGAGTATCGGGCGCAGAAAGAAAGAGGAAAAGTTGTTGCATTTTTTATGTCTGCATACATTATGGACGTCGTTTGTTTTTTAACACCATTTCCCTTAATGAGCTGGAGTTGGACTCCAGCAGAAGACAAGCCCATACACGTCTATCATTCAAAATTATGGGAAAACAAAGCGGCAAATTTCGTATACGAAATGTTCAACTGGGTGACGGTGCCTCTGCATGTCACTATTTTCGGTCACCCGCCACCCAGGATCTCGGACAATATAGTGACAAATCTGAGCAGCATAGTTGACTGGTATGTAGAAGCCAAATTTTCATATCTTAGAGTTTTTGGGGCTTCTGTTCCCCTGCATGCATTGCCATTGTTCATTCCTGACAAGTTGTCTTGTCATGAGGTTACTAGGAAAACAATAATCGGTGGTATAAGCAAGGAGCTTAAGGAATACTCAAAGAAGGTAAAGCCACATTTTCTTGTTCATTTAAATTCTTATTCTTTATTAGATTTTGGGCATGCGAAAGCTGAGGCAGCAGCCCTGGAAGACCTAAATTTGGTCCTCATTGAATACAAGAAGCACGATCCGCAAAGGGTCGTGAGCAATCATTTGGCCAGTTGCGGGCTCAAGAGATTTGAGCACGAGAATTAACCCTCGGCTGACATTTTCCAGGCGCAAGGTCGTATGCCAAGATTCTAGCTCGGATACAAACCTTTGCACCTGAGGAAAGAGTCGATGTTCTGAAGTTCTAGGAACATCGACACAGTTGTCTCCCCATAGTGTTGCGGGGTGAGAGTTCGAGTACGACGGAGGTGAAATAAAGAGATGTTGAAGGCTCTAAGGATGCAACTCCCAATCAAGAAAAACACCAGGGCGAGGGAGAGCAAACTAAGAGTTTGAAAGTTGAGATAAAGACTCCCGACCCGCCAAAGAAGCATAGTCTGGTTACTACTCCAGGAAAATCAGCGAAGCAGATTGGAGAACCTTTCACATCAGTTACTCCCTTGTAGTCGACTCAGGGAAATATTGATGCAGGATGGATCTTCAATGAAGAGTTGAGGCCCATAAGGGTAGAAGAACTCCCTCCGAATGAGTTTTTCTTCAATAAGAAGAGAAAGGAAGTGGTAAAGAGGGAATTCTATCAGGAAGGAGAGGCAACGACCAAGAAATACAAAGTTATAACTGATGGAAAAGATAAGAGGAATGAAAAATTCGGGACTGAAATAGCAGGGACATTAGGAGCATACACCACGGCGAATCAATTTTCAATCGGGGTCTTAAAAAACCAGTTGAAACGAAAGAATCACCTCATCAAGACTCTGGAAGCTAGACTAGCCACATCAACGGAGACTACCAAAGACTAGGCGAGTGTAGGTATAGAGAAAGTATGGTTGGCCGATAAAAATAAGATAGAGCTACTCAAAACTAAACTCGAACAAGCACAACTGGTGGTTCAGGATGGTTAGATGCAAGCGAGCCAGCAAAAAGATTTGATCCAACAACTGCAGGCTAGGGTGGAAATCGCCGAAATCAAAGTGATAGATATCGGGATGTTTCAGTCCCAGGCGATGGAGATTCGGGGCAGAGTCTCTGCGGCCCAATGAAATTTACTCGGAAAGTTAGAGGAGATTCGGGACAACTGCTTGCTAGTTAATCAAGTTTTGGAGAATTTAAGTGCTAGAGAAAGGGAAGCTGGAGCAGCACGGGTCACCTTCCAAAAGGCTGTGATAGCCACAAACAACAAGGATTCAAGAAGCACTCCCAGGTTCACCATTTCGGAGCAGACCAGAGGAAACATTATATTAAAATAACGGGAGCACAACATCGCAGAAGGCAAGCTGGAAGCCAAAAGGGTAACGAATTATTTAGAAGAGGCCTTTAGTTCTATAGATGGAAATCTGTTAGGCATTGATAGCGGAGGTAATGTCGAGACGTTGATTCAAATGAATATGGAAAAAATCTCGCTTGATTTAAAGGACAAAGAGGAAAGAGATTTGGCCAAGATCTCCCAAATGACTATGGCAGACATAGTCCAAATAGACGAATGCATGATTAAACCAAGCGCACAATTATGTGCTATCGACATCATAGACAGACAGATGGAAGACAGGTTGCTGCAATTAGCCTAAGATTGTTACTCTTTTGAGGCCAACTGTCAAGCATAACCGTCAAGGCTGGTATCTCGACTGGTTGAAAGATGTGTCACCTCTACCGGGCATGTGCGAGGACAAACTTCTGGCACCAACTAAAGGCAGAAAAGAAGAAAGGAAGTGATTGCTTTCCTCCCTATCATAACTAAAATTTTTGTAACAATTGAGATTCTGTCTTATTGTAAAACTATATAAATATATCACAGAAATAAAGACATGGGGCTGGACCTTTTTGTGTCGATTGTAACAGAGTTTTTACATTTTGAGAGTTAATACAAGCAAATCTGAAGATTCTCAATTCCGTCATGACTGTGTTATGAGTTTGTTTTCTTGTATCTCATATTTCATTTCATTTCATATTCATAACTGATGAATGCTTCATTATAATTTAGTACGACCACTACTATAGAGAATGAATTTTGGTTTTTTGTAATTGTTTACTGTTTTTCCTCTGTACCGGCTATCAGTAGGTGTAATACCAATCAACACTTTCAGAATTCTATATATATTTTATGCTACATCGGGTTATTTCCTTACAGTTTTCCTCTCCTGTTTATACGTGAGATTCTCCCTTGATAGGAGCCTTGCATCATAGACAGCTAAATGTTTTTCTCCCACCTCATGCATTTTATTAAGATATAACTCTGTTACTGGAAAGAGCCTTTGATTTGCACCCCCGTTTTATTTCTGAAACCGTAAATTCTCTTTTATACGAACAAATTGAGACAACACTTAATTTCTCTCTGAAGTTTTTCTTATTTTACTATTCCTCCATGACTGTCCCTGTACCAACACAACCTAATATCGAACCCGGATTATCAAATCAAACGCACATTACCTTAAACCTTTTCGACACTATTCTCAAAATAGCTACTACCCAGGTTGAACTCGAACATTCATGGGTAACGATTGAACAGGATATAACCGTCCAGGAACAGTTGGAAGCTAGACAACGCCAACGTAGAAATCTCCCCTAGTTTCCTTTGCCGAAGATTGACGTTTCTCCCTTCCCCACCCTTTACCCACCTTCAGATACCTAGACACTATACTTCTAAGCCTTAAGTACAGACTCTGGAACAACATCTTTCTGGCGCCGTTGCCGGGGACCAAAGTTATGAAACCTTTTTCCATGGGAAAACGACATTTGCGTTTCGTTGAAAGTGTTACCCTTTGATAGTGAACAAAGAGTACACACCTTTTTAAGTCTTTTCAATCTTTCACTTGGCAACTCCACAGGTAATAAACTGGCATCCGGTCGAAGGAATACCAGACAAAACCCGGATGGTAAGCAGATTACGCCCGTTACCGATCCCGAGAAGATTCTAAAGGCGAGAGGCTCTCTTAAGCCAATCGTTGCAGTCTAAAAACTTAAAACCCCACAAATGAAGACTAAGAGTCCTTCTGAACCCTCAACTTCACTCAGTCCTCTCTTTGATACTAAAGATTTAACATCAAATCGCTTTGAAGTTAGGAGTGAAATTCATCCAACAGTCCCCTTAGTACACAAAGGAAAGGGCCCTCTTGAAAGTTCGTTGGTAGTAGACATACCATCTTTCCTTCAGGTAAATTTCCCAACCTCACCTAATTCTGAAGAGTGTGTTACACATTCGGTTTCCACACCCGTCGGTTCTCCCGATTTCGTCTCTGGCAAATCTGAGGAACTAAGTCCTTGCGTTCCTTATTTTTCATCACCGGATTTTCCTCCTCACGAAGAAAATAAAGATTCACTTTTAATTTTCCGAAATCCCCTTTACGACTTTCCACAAATAATGATGGCAGTCGTCAGAGGAGGAGGTGGAGGGTTTATAGGAGGAGGTGGAGGGTTTATCGGAGGAGGAGGGGGAGGATCCCCTCTAGGAGGAGATGGAGGCCAAGGGCCTGCCCCCCCTCCCAGAGTGTTTGCGAAATTTGTAGCCAGATATGCCCCCTTGGTATTGCCCATTCCTCTACATGACCTTCCCGAAAATTACATAAAAAAATTTCCAAAATTCACTGGGGAAGGGGACCTAACCGTGGTTGAACACATTAATTTCTTTGATCAATTCGCAGATATCCTGGGTATCGAACATGAAGACGTATATTCGAGACTTCTTGTTCAAACCTTCGAAGGCCGTGTACGAACTTGGTTTTAGAGTCTACTTCCATCATCGATCTTGTCTTACGACGCCTTAGAAGATGATTTCCTCAGACATTGGGGCGAAAGAAAGGACCACTTATATTATTTAACCGAATTTGGGTCTCTAATAAAAAAGAATTCTGAAATAGTCATGGAATTTATTCAAATATTTAACAAATTGTATAACAAAATCCCAGTCGAGGTTAAACCATCCCAACCCGCAGCCAAGGTAACTTTTGTGGGGGCTTTCAAACCAGATTTCGCACTTATTTTGCGAGAAAGAAGGGGAGCCACCCTAAACCGAATGCAAGACGACGCTGTAGAAATTGAGTCTAATATGATGGCTTTTGGTAAACTTAAATCTAAAGTAGAAACTACAAACCAGGAGACGAAACGCTTTAGAGAACAAGCAGGTCTGTCACGGTCTAATAGATCCACAGATGATAGGGTAGACGATATGGCCAAAGTAATTAAAGAAATGTCTAATAAAATATCCAGAATGGATCTCGAACAGGCCAAAGCTGATTCTTTCCCCAAAAATTATTTCAAGAGGAACCCTAACTCCCTGAACCAACAAAGACAAATAAAAAATGAAGATCAAAAAATACAAGCTCCCTTAAAGAATGAAAATTTTATAGGAGCAAATGATTTTCAAGACTTCAGAGATTCGGATAATGATGTCACGAACTTCAGTGATGACTGCACACAACCATATCTGACTCGAGAAGATTATGAAAAATATCTAAACACGCAACAACCATCGAATAAGGGTGAAGAAAGTGATCATGCTGACCTTTGTGAATCTCAACAAGAAACTGAGATGATAATGGCTGAGATCCAACCCAAGTACAACTTAAGATCTAAGAGTAAGCCCACTTCAACTAATCAACCCAAGAAAATCCTCCAAAGAGGGCAAACTTATGAGCCTACTCCAGAAGAGACCTTATTACCCAACAACAAAGCGAAAGTATTAAGCATACAAGGGTCCGAAGTGGAAAAAGTCGAGCCCCAAGCACATGGAACTGAAACGGTTAATAAAATTACGCCTTCAACCAGGACCATGAGTAATAAAGTGGTCCAGACGAATAAATCGAAAAGGAAGGATTTGGAAGTCTCAACCAAAGAAACAGACAAGGTGAGTGGAACTTTTAGTTTTGAAAACGAGATAAATAAAATTAAGATACCAATCCCTCTGGTAGAATTAGCAAAAAACCCCGTTTATCGAAAGAAAATTACCAAAGTGATTGGTGTCTTAGAGAAAGAAAGCCACTCTGACATTTTAAACCTGGAAGATGACAAACCTAAAATCAATTTTGGTATGCATTTTGAAGGGGCCAAAGATACTATTGCTCCCTTTTATATCACTTTAAATGTATATGACCAATTGCTACATAATTGCATGTTAGACTCCAGAGCCTCCCATAACGTTATGCCTAATATTATCATGGACAAATTGGGTCTTCAGATCACCAGACCTTATGGAGACCTTTACTCTTTTGACTCGAGAAGGATTAAGTGTATGGGAATGATAAAAGACTTAGTAGTTACCCTGGCACAGGTCCCGGTTAAGAGTATCCTGACTGATGTGGTTATTGCAGATATTCCCCCTAAGTATGGTTTACTGTTGTCTAGGTCATGGGGAGCCAAAATGGGGGGTTCCCTTCAATTGGATATGACGTTCACCACAACTCCTGTGTTTAGCGGTCAATTTACTTGGTTGTATAGAGAAACGAGATTAGCATATACAATGAGCAACCCTCAAAACCCAAACAATTTCCCTATTTACATTGCGAACCAAGATCTGGTAAATTGTATCTTATCTTTTGATGATGGTTTAGATGGTTGTCCGGAGGAAAACGATATAGAGCAGGAAGAGTCAAGTTACATGATAGAGGATTTGTGTAGCACCGGTGTCTGGAAAATGTATTTTGACGGTGCCTCATCTTCTGAAGGGGCTGGTGCAGGAGTGCTTTTAGTGGCTCCCGAAGGTAAATTCATTGTTCCTTTTTCCTACCGACTGCAGTGGGATATATATTATACTAACAATGTATGTGAGTACGAAGCGTTGGTCTTAGGATTAGAAGTTTCTAAAAATATAAAAATAAATAACTTAGAGGTGTATGAAGATGCAGAGTTAATAGTCAAACAGATAAATCGACAGTACCAAGCCAAGCATCCCAGATTAAGATCATACAGGAATTGCGCCTGGAATCTCATGGAAAACTTTTTCTCTTCCATAAATGTCCACTTCATCCCACGTGCAGAGAATTTACATGCTGATGCATTGGCTAAAGCAGCTTCAACCTTCTCTCCTCCCATGACTTTCAAATTGAAGTATCACATTGAAATCAGACACAGACCATCTATACCAGACAATATCCAACACTGGCAGGTCTTTGAGGATGACGAACAGATCAAGAAATTTCTTGAAGCAGTGGGTGAATTCTCCGAAACTCATGCAGACCAAGAAAATCAAAATGACCCGATATGGATCATGCAAAAAGGGGAAGATCCTAAATCTTTTCGAGAAAAAATTGTGGATCATCGTATGCTGGTCCTTAAAAACAACCAGATTCTGAAAGGATTGATTCCTTTAGAAAGACTTTTTGATCGGAACAACGTACCTGTAAAATCCACTTTACAACCCCAACCAGAAGAAGTGGAGGACTGTGACATAGGAACTGAAGTAGACTCTAGGATGGTAAAAATATCCAAGTTCCTTCCTCCCGAAATAAAAACTAAGTATAAAGACCTACTCAGATAGTATAAGGATTTTTTCGCCTAGTCTTATGATGAGTTAAGAACATATGACACTTCCATAATTGACCACAAGATACCTTTGAAGCCTGGGTTCAAACCATTTAGGTAAAATCTTAGACAGATCAACCCCATTTTGTTACCTGTGATCGAAAAAGAAGTTAAGAAACTTTTAGACGCGAAAATAATCGTACCTCTGAGATACTCAGACTAGGTAGAAAACCTGGTCCCGGTTAGGAAAAAGAATGGGGAAATTAGACTGTGTGTGGATTTTCGAAACTTAAATAAGTCATCTCTCAAGGACAACTATTTGCTACCCAAAATGGACCATGTGTTAGAAAAGGTAGTTGGAGAAAACCGAATGTCTATGATCGACGGGTTCTTTGGTTATAATCAAATCACCATGAATGAACAAGACAGGGAAAAAACTGCTTTCACCACACCATGGGGTATGTTCATGTATGAAAAAATTCCTTTTGGTTTGATGAATGCATGGGCCACATTTCAGCACGCTATGGACATTGCTTTCATAGGAGAAAGGGATAATTTCGTAGTCATTTACCTCAACGATTTGATGGTTTTCTCTAAAACTGATGAAGAACACTTGACGCATCTTAAACAGACTTTCGAAAAATGCCGCAGGTTTGGTCTATCTTTAAACCCAAAGAAATCACATTTCACCATGCGGGAAGGTAAGATTTTGGGCCATATCGTATCTAGGGATGGAATCAGGATTGATCCTAAGAGGATTGAAGCAATAGATACTATAACTATTCCCAGAAATGTAAAAGAGATTCAATATTTCTTAGGAAGAATATTTTTTTTACGAAGGTTTATCCCGAATTTCGCTAAGATTGTAAAATTGATCACAGGTATGTTGAAGGAAAGCGAAGTAAAATGGACAACCGAGGCCAAAGCATCGTTCACACATATTAAAAAATTCATAAGCGAGGCACCTATGTTAGCGAGCCCCGACTATCTAAAAGATTTTCTTATCTTCTCATTTTCCTCCGAACACACTATCGCCGCGGTGCTCCTACAAAAGAACGAAGAAGGATTCGAACAACTGATCGCCTTTTTCAGCAAGAGCCTTAGAGACGCAGAACTGAAGTATGATATAATAGAAAAACAGGTGTATGCCATGGTAAAAGAATTAAAGGCATTCAGAACGTATGTACTACACTCAAAGATAATTGTGTACATGCCTACCAGTTCTATGAAAGATATATTGGTACAACCAGACAGCGATGGAAAAAGAGGGCGATGGCTTGCCAAAATACAAGAATTTGATCTGGAAGTCAAACCGACCAAATTGATAAAAGGGCAAGGCCTGGCCAAACTCTTAGCTGAGTCAAATTTTAGAGCCCTAGATATCAATTGCCTGCAGGAAGGCGACGAAGACACGAACCTAAACGAGTTGAATGAGGAAACAGGTCCAAACAAGATCGAAGAGAAGTTCATATCGTCAAGCTGGTACAAAGACATAGTGTCATACCTGCTAACTCTAAAATGCCCAAATGAGATATCAACATCTAAATCCAAGACTTTAAAACTCCATGCAGTTAAATATTGTATCTTCAAAAGTCAGCTATATTGGAAAGATCCACTCGGTTTCCTGCTAGTCTGTTTAGTCGAATCGGAAACTCAGCGGATTATAGATGAATTTCATGAGGGAATCTATGGGGGGAATCATGCTTAGAGAGATACAACTTACAAGATTCTGAGGGCTGGGTACTACTGGCCAAAACTTTTCTCGGACGTTAATGCCAAAGTGCGTGCCTGCAACCCTTGTCAACTATTTGCAGGTAAACAGAAGCTCTTGGCACTGCCTTTAGTTCCAGTCAAAACTGAAGCCCCATTTCAGCAATGGGGTCTAGACTTCATAAGAAAGATTAATCCCCATTCCAGTGCTCAACACAAGTGGATCTTAACTGCAATAGATTATTTTACTAAGTGGGTGGAAGCCATTCCAACCAAAAGGGCAACAGACTCAGTGGTAATCGATTTTTTAGAAGACAATATTTTGTCTAGATTTGGTTGCCCTTGAAAGATAGTTACTGACAATGCTCAGGCCTTTAAATCTATGGCTATGATCAGCTTCTGTCAAAAGTATAACATCGTTCTCGTCCATTCCACAGCATATTACCCTAAGGGAAACAGATTGGTCGAATCATCTAACAAGAGCTTGGTAAATATAATCAAGAAAGTATTGGATGAAAATAAAATTTCTTGGCATGTGCACTTAAAATACGCATTGTGGGCGAATCGCATAAGCACAAAAAGGTCAATCGGCATTTTGCCTTTTCAGATGGTATATGGGACCGATGTTGTGCTACCCATAAACCTAGCGCTCCCAGTGATGAAGTTATGGCAAGATCAAAATGAAGAACCCAATCATGTCACTAGAAGGATAAATCAACTGATCGAGATTCAACAACATAGAGTCGAAGTAGATGAAAAGATGCAGAAGTACCAAGATGACATGAAGGAATTATTCGACCACAAAGCAAAGGACAAAGATTTTTTCCCAGGTGATTTAGTGTTAAGGTGGGATGCAAGAAAGGAAGAAGCAACAAAACATGGTAAATTTGACCACCTCTGGTATGGGCCATTCAGGGTCTCGGCTTTGGAAGGAAAAAAATATTTCCTACTAGAAAATATAGACAGTGAAGTCCTCAACGCCCCTGTCAATGGGCGGTATCTGAAGCATTACATGACGTAACAGTCCCCAGATTCAATATATATATATATATTGTGTACATATATATATTTTCATTTAAACAGTGCTCTTGATTTTCTTTTTTCGTTCATGAACTTTCGACACATTTTGGATAGCTCCGATAATCTTCGTATTTTCCTCTTACAGGATTCCAGCTACATACAAAACAAGCAGGAGAAGTAAACTAAAAGTCGGTGTCATAAATAAATCATCTTAAACAGGTGATACTTAAGAAATTTCATATTGCACAAAGTAATTGAAATGAATAGGTAAAGATGAGATTTCCCAAAAGACATATTCTAAAGGACTATTAAAGAAAACCGAGGTAACCTCACTCAAACAGCAACATCAGCTGAACTGATAAATAACACAGTTGTTTCTTGGTTTAATAACTTATGAAAAATTAAGACAAATTAAATGATTCACCCAATTTAAAAGCAATCAGTCAAAGTAAAGTATCCCCAATAATATCTACAAGAGTCAGTTTTAAATTTTTGACCTTTGTATTTTCAGTCAGTAAGTCACTACCTGGCATCCTTTCTATCTTCGGGTTTACCTTTTAAAAATTCACCTTTTTTCCGTTTCATATAAGAAAGGATAAGAGTTTTTTCATTTCAACATCATGAGTTTCAAAGCAGATTGTGGAAAGAAAGTGGGTCTTCACAACTTCTCGATCCCCTGCTAAACGAAGGAACGTTTAAAGTGATCCTAACTTTCCTAGGTTTTTCAACAACATCGGAGGATTGAAGCTTGCTCAAATAGAATGCCCTAAGAAAGTCATTTTCCCTTTTTCCCTATGAACGAAGGTGTAGTGAAGGTCAAGGGAAGGATGGTACCGAGTAATCAAAGTAAGTTGACAAACCTATAATGAAAAATATTACACAGATATCAGCCCTGATACAAACTAATTGCCCCGATCTTCATGCTCTAAAAGAAAATTATAAGACAGGTGGTGAAAGGAAATTCAGAAATGATTGCCCCCACCTAGTCCAAGAGACGATGAAAGGAAATTCAGAAGTGATTGCCCTCGTCTCAGCATTTAAATGCATGAATATATTCCGAAGTGGTGAAAGGAAATTCAGTAAAAGGGGCCAGATAACTTCATCGGGGTACTGAACATGATTGCTGGTAGTGAAGCAATATATGAGATATTTGTAAGGTTGTTATACATAAATATCACTCTACTCTGGTAACCAATTCTTTTTAAAAACCTGATCTACATCCCGAGTTCAAACGAGACTTCCCAATTAAAAACATATAATCTTCTTATTTTGATGCAAGCTGATAGCCACAAGATCTGTTGGGTCTCCTAGGACTGTTTTGATTGTCTTAAAGCAGACCTAAATTTAGTAGCGGAAAAGGAAAAGTCGTGAAAGGGACTACAACTAAGTTTAAAAAGAGTATCTGAGTTTGAAAAAGATTTTCAAGGTAAAGAACAAAGTATATATTCCCCCTTTGATACCCTGTTCTCAGGAGCCTTTTCGCCTGATTGAAGCTATTGACTCCATTTACTCAATATTGGCACGTGGTCTATTGTTCTTCCCGCATTACAAGAAAGCGGGATCCCTAGTTGGAGCCTATGTTGGAGACGCCTTTGTTTTTCTAGCCCACCACAAATTTCATTTTTAATGCTCGAAATCGAAAGATGGTTTTCGTATTTTCCGTCTGTGGTTTCAAAATCTCCGAAGCTTTATCACACAAACAACGATGATTATTGTAATCTCGAGGCGAGTCCTACCTTTTGTAAAAATGTTTCCTCTTTTTTATACCTCAGGATCTCGTAGGTCGGATGCTCTAAATCACGTATTTCACACGTCCCGAGCAATGAAACAGCCAGATCGTTTTAAGTTTTCACCCAGGGCAGTAACGGGAGTAAATTTTTCCTAAACCATGATTAACATCATCGGGTTTTCGCACCTCGGCGTTCACCAAATCCAAAAGTTTATTATCATAGCCCCGATAGCCGAGAACACGAAGTCCTTATTTTAGTAACCCGTGTCAAGGTTAAAAGTAAAAGCTAAACCATGGTAACGTTATGTCGGCAATTTGCCACTCGACGTTTTCTTTTTTAAATGTTATGCTATCTAAACCCTGACTCGCGAAATCACGATAAGGGTATGAACATAATTAATTAATCACTTAATCCGAGTTTATCTTCTCTTTTAATTAAGTCGTGTTATCGCGATCTCGCGGTTTCGCAGCTCGGCATGCAAACTTCCCGAAAATTTACCTTCGAAGCTCTGAGTCGCAATATGGCGAATATAAATAATTACGGAATTAATTAATATCCTATTCATAATTATGTTTTTATTAATCAAAATAAATCATCGCAATTTCGGGGGTTAGAGTTTCAAAAGGTTAAAACAAAATTCCCGATACAACGAGCGGCGAAAGATTAATTAACGTTGGTAAATCCAGATTAATTAAGATAAATCAATACATCCCTCTTTTTTATGCTTGCATGATTTACAAGGTAACCTTATTTCTTCCATACACCAACTCACACTTCAAACCGCCAAAATTTATGGCATTAATTAGGAAATAGGGCGAATCAATGAATAAAGCTCGGGTTTTTATGGTTAAATTTATTTCTGAGCATGATATGACAGATTTCATCTAAAAGAGTATTGATTTTTCATATATATATAGAACTATTGTTCATTATGACAAATGCATTTCTATACCACGTAGAGCACAATATTTGAGCAAGCTAACTTCTGTATGTATACGTATTTCTATCGCAGAAGAGCTAAAGCACAATCTCCAGCCATGGCTCCGCGAAAAGCATCCAAAGCCAGTGTTGAAGTATCGGGACAAGGCTCAGACAACGTTGTTGATACTTCACCTCGAAGTGTCGACTCTGTCCCGAACTGGTCTTTCGTTTCTGATGTTCTGCAGGCTGAATTGGTGGATTATTATGATGATTCCAACAACAACGAAAAATATGATATAACCACCAAGTATAAGATCGTCATCCAATCCGGAATGCACAAAGTAGCAGCCAGGCCACGACTACTGCCATATTATGATATGGTCTGATGGGCATTAAACCATGTGGACATACCAACCAGAACCATCATGAATGAGCAGAAGGTCACCATCGGGACTTTCAAGCCTGAACATCTGCAAGCCATGTATAAGTTGCCCACAACGTCCGACTTTACATATGGTGCCAAATTCTTAGATGGATTCAAATAGAAGGAATGTGTGCAGTATGATAAAACCATGTCTAGCTTAATAAAAGATTGAGTTTCACGCTCTGCGAAGTTCAGGGCAGACAGTCATGGTGTATATTCAATAGCTTCTTTAGAACCTCAGTACAAGTATGTAGCCATGATGACATGCAGATTATATGGGAGAGAGGACACCTCACACTTCTTTCTTCCATGGGTACCTCTAATGTTTCAAGTCGCCGAAGGTTGTTCCTTCGACTGGGTGAAGATGTTGTCCGACAACCTGACAAGTCGGGTCACAGAGTATCGGGCGCAGAAAGAAAGAAGAAAAGTTGCTGCATTTTTTATGTCTGCATACATTATGGACGTCGTTTTTTTTTTAACACCATTTACCTTCATGAGATGGAGTTGGAATCCAGCAGAAGACGAGCCCATACACATCTATCATTCAAAATTATGGGAAAACAAAGCAGAAAATTTCGTATACGAAATCTTCAA
The DNA here is from genome assembly GCA_009831015.1 of Picea engelmannii. Classification (NCBI taxonomy): domain Eukaryota; kingdom Viridiplantae; phylum Streptophyta; class Pinopsida; order Pinales; family Pinaceae; genus Picea; species Picea engelmannii. The sequence continues at coordinate 593,107 of ML794073.1, forward strand.
CTGGGTGACGGTGCCTCTGCATGTCACTATTTTCGGTCACCCGCCACCCAGGATCTCGGACAGTATAGTGACAAATCTGAGTAGCATAGTTGACTGGTATGTAGAAGCCGAATTTTCATATCTTAGAGTTTTTGGGGCTGTTGTTCCCCTGCATGCATTGCCATTGTTCATTCCCGACAAGCTGGCTTGTCGTGAGGTTGCTAGGCAAACAGTAATCGGTGGTATAAGCAAGGAGCTTAAGGGATACTCAAAGAAGGTATGGCCACCTTTTCTTGTTCATTTAAATTCTTATTCTTTACTAGATTTCAGGCATGCCAAAGTTGAGGCAGCAGCCCTGGAATACCTAAATTTGGTCCTCATTGAATACAAGAAGCACGATCCGCAAAGGGTCATGAGCAATCATTTGGCCATTTGCAGGCTCAAGAGATTTGAGCATGAGAATTCACCCTCGGATGACATTTTCCAAGGCACAAGGTCCTATGCCGAGATTCTAGCTTGGATACAAACCTTGGCACCCGAGGAAAGAGCCGATGTTCTGAAGTTCCAGGAACATCAACACAGTTGTCTCCCCGCAGTGTTGCGGGGTGAGAGTCTGAGTACGGCGGAGGTGAAACAAAGAGATGTTAAAGGCTCTAAGGATGCGACTCCTGATCAAGAAAAACACCAGGGCAAGGGAGAGCAAACTAAGATTCCAAAAGCTGAGATAAAGACTCCCGACCTGCCGAAGAAGCAGAGTTCGGTTACTACTCCAGGAAAATTAGCGAAGCAGATCAGAGAACCTATCACATCAGTTAATCCCTTGCAGTCGACTCAGGGAAATATTGATCAGGATGGATCTTCAATGAAGAGTTAAGGCCCATAAGGGTAGAAGAACTCCCTTTGAATGAGTTTTTCTTTGATAAGAAGAGAAAGGCAGTGGTAAAGAGGGAATTCTATCAGGAAGGAGAGGCAACGAACAAGAAATACAAAGTTATAACTGATGGAAAAGAAAAGAGGAATGAACAATTCGCGACTGAAATAGAGGGACATTAGGAGCATATGCCACGGTGAATCAATTTTCAGTCGGGATCTTAAAAAACCAGCTGAAACGAAAGAATCGCCTCATCAAGACCCTGGAAGCTAGACTAGCCATAGCAACGGAGACTGCCAAAGACCAGGCGAGTGCAGGTATAGAGCAAGCAAGGTTGGCCGATAAAAATGAGATAGAGGTGCTCAAACTAAACTCAAACAAGAACAGCTGGTGGTTCGGGATGGTCAGATGCAAGAGAGCCAACAAAAAGAATTGATCCAACAGCTGCAGGCTAGGGTGGAAATCGCCGAAAGCAAAGTGATAGATATCGGGATGTTTCAGTCCCAAGCGATGGAGATTCGGGGCAGAGTCTCTGCGGCCCAATGAAATTTACTCGGCAAGGTAGAGGAGATTCGGGACAACTTCTTGTTGGTTAATCAAGTTTTGGAGAATTTAAGTGCTAGAGAAAGGGAAGCTCGAGCAGCACGGTTCGCCTTCCAAGAGGCTGTGATAGCCACAAATGACAGGGATTCAGGAAGCACTCCTAGGTTCGCCATTTCGGAGCAGACTAGAGAAAACATTCTATTAAGAGAATGGGAGCACAACATCATAGAAGGCAAGCTGCAAGCCAAAAGGGTAACGAAATCTTTAGAAGAGGCCTTTAGTTCTATGGATGGAAATCTGCTAGGCATTGATAGCGGAGGTAATGCCGAAACGTTGATTCAAATGAATATGGAAAAAATATCGCTTGATTTAAAGGACAAAGAGGAAAGAGATTCGGCCAAGATATCCCAAATGACTATGGCAGACATAGCCAAATAGACAAATGCATGATTAAACCAAGCGCGCAATTATGCGCTATTGACATCATAGACAGACAGATGGAACACAGGCTACCGCAATTAGCCCGAGATTGTTACTCTTTTGAGGCCAATTGTCAAGAAGAACCGTCAAGGCTGGTATCTCAACTGGTTGAAAGATATGTCACCTGTACTGGGCACGCACGAGGATAAACTTCTAGCACCAAGTAAAGACAAAAAAGAAGAAATGAAGCGATTGCTTTCCTCCCTATCATAACTGAAATTTTTGTAACGATTGAGATTCCGTCTTATTGTAAAACTATATAAATATATCACAGAAAGAAAGACATGGGGCTAGACCTTTTTGTGTTGATTCTAACAGAGTTTTTACATTTTGAGAGTTAATACAAGAAAATCTGAAGATTCTCAATTCCGTCACGACTGTGTTATGAGTTTGTTTTCTTGTATCTCATATTTCATTTCATTTCAATTTCATAACTGATGAATGCTTGATTATAATTTAGTACGACCACTACTATAGAGAATGAATTTTGGTTTTTTGTAATTGTTTACTGTTTTTCCTTTGTACCAGCTATCAACAGGTGTAAGACCAGTCAACACTTTCATAATTCTATATATATTTTATGCTACATTGGGTTATTTCTCTACAGTTTTCCTCTCTTGTTTATACATGAGATTCTCCCTTGATAGGAGCCTTGCATCATAGACAACTAAATGTTTTTCTCCCACCTCATGCATTTTATTAAGATATAACTCAATTACGGGAAAGAGCCTTTGATTTGCACCCCCATTTTATTTCTGAAACTGTAAATTCTCTTTTATACGACCAAATTGAGACAACACTTAATTTCTCTCTGAAGTTTTTCTTATTTTACTGTTCCTCCATGACTTTCCCTATACCAACACAACCTAATGTCGAACCCGGATTATCAAATAAAACGCACATTGTCTTAAACCTTTTTGACACTATTCTCAAAACAGCTACTACCCAGGTTGAACTCGAACGTTCATGGGCAGCGATTGAACAAGATATAACCGTCCAGGAACAGTTGGAAGCTAGACAACGCCAACGTAGAAATATCCCCTAGTTTCCTTTGTCGAAGGTTGACGTTTCTCCCTTCCCCACCCTTTACCCACCTTCGGATGCCTAGACATTATACTTCTAAGCCTTAAGTGCAGACTTTAGAACAACAGGGTCTTCACGGTTGTCGAAGAAAAGCACAAAAGGTTGGTGCCTTGAGGCGTTGAAGGGAGGCGTATCAAGTTTGTGTTGCAAGCGAGTAAGTTCCGGAGAGAAATACTTGGTTAAATTCGCAGGAATTGTCCAGGAAGAAACGGACAATCGAAATTCTTTGAGAAGAATTCACGAATTCACAAGAGACGTTAAATCTTGCAGAGAAGCAGGAATGTTATGGCAAGATTTCCTCAAGCGTAAGCTCAGAAGAAATCAGGGCCGTAGGATCCAATTCAGCCAGGGTTGTTGGACCACTCGCAAAATCTCATTTTGGGGTTTCGTGAGTTGAAGGGTCGAAGGTTTTGCATCAAGGTTCACGAAGTCGCGAGAGGCAAGTAGTGAGTGGCGAGTGGATCAGAGCCGTCCATTCGGGGAGGACAAGTGGCAGAGATCTAGAGATCTCGTGAACTCGGAGGTTCGCGAGGTGAGAGCCCAAAGGTTGGGTACTCTAGGTTGTGAGAGGCGAATTGTTAAGGTCCTAACCCGCACATAGGTAGATCAATGTATTCGGATGTAATAAAGGTCAATATTAATAAGACCTTTCAATAAAATAGAATAAGGCGGATGTAAGAATACCTAATAGAAGCTTCCGCTTCTAGAAGGATCTTC
>ML794073.1:601217-611981 GCA_009831015.1 Picea engelmannii
CTTCCTCTAGATGCTTCTTTTTAGTATAAATAGGAGTCGAGGGTATGAGAACCCTAGCTTGGATATTATTGTAACAGAGTGCTGCTCGACTAGAGGTTGCCCCCTCGAAGAGGCCTGTGAACATTGCTATCTGATTCAAAGTGTTATTTCTGTTGCTATTTCGTATATCGTTTCTGTATATTGTGAAGATTATGATGGATATTTTACTGTTATTCTATCATTTCTAGCATTTCATTTCTGTTTTGCATATTTTATATATCTGGTATCTTGCACGAATTCCCGAAAGGACGAGAAGTTTTGTTGTGGGACCGCATGGACAACATGTCAAAATTAGTATTGAGGAGTTTGGGATCTCAGCACTTCGGGTGTCGTGATATAAAGCAGACAGCACTTCGGGGAACGAAGTGGCGAAGTGTGAAGTGGAGTGTAAGGAATGCATGGCAGAATCTCAAGGTGGGCCCATAGAATAGACAGGTGGACACGCGTTGTTCATTGAAAGAAGTCAACACCCCGTTGACCTCTCATGTCTCGGGGATTCGCGAGACAAGAGCCGAGAGTTCGACATCGAACCTCACGAAGTGAAAAGAAGCAAAAAGTGCTAGAATTAGCCTAGCCGATAGTCATGTGCGAAGGGCACTGACACAAGGGAGCTATACCCATATTGGCACTTCAGGTATCGCAGAATTGAGGAGAAAGAGTCGAGAGCCGAGACTCGCGAACCTGCAAAGTCGCGAAGTTACCACAAGGAAATTGTGGTCGTCAAGAGGTAAAGGGGCTCGCGCCTAGTGTTATTTGCATAGGAGAGCTCCCGAAAAAGGACCTGTGGATCAACAACTTGAAAATTCCAGCAGGGAATCCAAAAGAGCCAATTTGGCTCAGTAGAAATAAAAAACGATCCTATGAAGAGGACGTCGACCGGAGGGCAAAGTGGGTCTGTGTCTGCACCATCTAGTATCAGAGCCTGATTCTTGTTTGTATATTTCAGGAAAGAAAATCAAGAAGGAATTTCAGCCATGCCACCGAGAAGAAGGGACAGGCAAACACCCGATCCGCTAGAGGAAAGGGAAATGCCAGAAGGAAGGGGCAGGTAGGTGCAGAATCCAGAAGTGGAAAGAGATCTGCATGACATTCGTGCCAGACTTGTGGATTTGGAAATAAAACAAAGGCACACAACTGATATTGGAGATGTCAGTGAGTCCAAAAGCGAAGATGATGCTGGACATGAAGAAGAATAAATTTCAGTAGAAGATGCAACAAATGAATGCTTGATTAGAGTTGCTGCAAGAATGAGTGCAAGAGCCAAAATGGAAATTCCAGTTTATGAGGGAAACTTGGATGTTGAAGAGCGTCTAGACTAGATTAGAGCTCTAGACACATATTTTGACTATGAATATGTCGAAGAAGACAAGAAGGTCAAACATGTTGTCACGAGACTTAAAAGACATGCAGCATTGTGGTGGGATGAACTACAAGCTGACAGACGCTACCAAGGTAAGCATAAAATCAAGAGTTGGGATAGGATGATTGCAAAGATGAAAGCGAAATTCATTCCCAGGAATTATCAAATTTCTTTGTTTCGAAGAATGCATAATTTGAGACAGAAGCTGATGACAGTGAAGGAGTACACTGAAGAGTTCTACAGGCTGAACATCAGAGTAAGTCATCGTGAAAGTAATGATGAAAAGGTTGCCAGGTATATGAATGGCCTGAGATACAAAATTCAGGATGAGATGAGCATGATGACCATCCGAATGGTGGAAGATGCTTATCAAATGGCTCTAAAGGCGGAAGAGAAGCTGAGCCAAAAAAAAGGTCAAAGAGGCCGAGGTAGAAGTCAAGCCAGGGGCAAATCAGTCGTCCAAGATAGAAATCAGAAGCCTAAGGAAGACTGGAAGAAACCTCAGATTGAGAGAGGTAGAATCTCATAGAAAGGGCAATATGCTGGATAGAGAAGGCAGTATACTGATCAGAGAGGAGAGTATGTTGATAACAACATTTTCCCTCATACTAGAGGTAGAGGAAGAGGAAGAGGTGGAGTGATAAAATGTTTCACGTGTGGAAAGGTCGGACACAAGTCTTATGAATGTCCAGACAAGAAGAAAGAGGAAGGAGAGACTCACATTTCCAAAGCACAAAGGCGAAATGTTGAGGCAGAGAATGCTGAAGGCGGAAGATCGCTGATGATGCGAAAAGTTCTTTTGACACCAGAGAATAAAGTGGAGAGTTTGGTCCAAAGGAACAGACTTTTTCGGACTGCTTGCAAGACCAAAGACAGGTATGCAAAGTCATTGTGGACAGTGGTAGCACAGATAATCTTGTTTCAATGAAGATGGTAGAAAAACTGGAGTTGGAGACGATTGATCACCGAAGCCCATACAAAGTTTCGTGGTTGCAAAAAGGACATCAGGTAAATGTCACTAAGCAATGTTTAGTTGAGTTTAAAATAGGAGGGTATAAAGATGAAATAATCTGTGATGTTATTCCTATGGATGTTTGTCATCTATTGCTGGGTAGACCATGGAAATATGACAGGAATGTGATTCATGGTGGGAGAATGAACACATACACCCTAGAGAAAAATGGGAGAACTCACATGTTTCTTCCGATCAAAGATAAAGAAATAAAACTGGAAGTAAGAAAAATTGTACTTCTCATGAGTGGGAAGGAACTTCTTACAGAGGTTAAGAAGAAGGAGGAACTGCAATTCATTGTGGTCAGGAAGCCAAAGATTGTTTTAACCAACACAAGGGTAGATGATTTACCAGAAGAGGTTCAGGAACTGCTGGAAGAGTTCGCTGACATAGTAGTGGACGAACTACCTCATTCGTTGCCACCGATTAGAAGTATAAGTCATCAAATTGATATCATACCTGGAACTAGTTTTCCAAACAAAGCAACGTACAGATTGACACCACAGGAAAATGAAGAGGTCAAAAGACAAGTCCAGGATTTGTTGGACAAAGGTTTGGTCAAAGAAAGCTTGAGTCTGTGTGTTGTTCCGACAATGCTTAGTCCGAAGAAAGACAGAGGCTCGAGGATGTGTACTGACTCGAGGGAAATCAACAAAATAACCATCAAGTACAGATTTCCATTGCCAAGGATGGATGATCTGATGGATTGCTTGAGTGGGGCCAAATTTTTTTCAAAGATTGATTTGAAAAGTGGATATCACCAGATTCGTATGAGAGAAGGTGACGAATGGAAGACATCATTCAAAACCAATGAAGGGTTATATGAATGGCTTGTCATGTTGTTTGGTTTAACAAATGTGCCAAGTACTTTCATACGGTTGATGAATGAAGTCCTGAAAGATTTCATCAAAAAATTTGTCATTGTGTATCTGGATGACATACTGATTTTCAGTAAAACAAAGGCAGAGCATCTGACACATTTGGCTACAGTGATAAGGAGGTTACAAAAAGAGAAGTTGTTGATAAACATGAAGAAATCCTCATTCATGAAGACAGAGCTCATTTATTTGGGGTTTGTTATTTCTGCAGATAAGTTGAGGATGGATTCAGATAAGGTGGAGGTAATCAAGAATTGGCCGTCACCAAATAATATCTCTGAAGTTCGAAGTTTTCACGGATTGGCTAGTTTCTACTGGAAGTTCATTAGGAATTTCAGTGGAATTAGTGCACCAATGATGGACACAGTGAAGAAGAGACACAAATCTTTTCACTAGACAGAAGAGGCTGAGGAAAGCTTCGATTTGTTGAAAAGGAAAATCACGGAACAACCAATTCTAGTGTTGCCTGATTTCCAAAAGACATTTCAAGTAAAATGTGATGCAAGTGGATTTGCAAAAGGGCCACTCTTGAGTCAAGAAGAAAGCCGATAGCATATTTCAGTGAGAAGCTGAATGAAGCCAAGATAAAATACTCCACATATGATAAGGAATTCTATGCTATTATTCAAGCATTGAAAAAATGGAGACATTACTTAATTCTTAAGGAGTTTGTTTTGTATAGTGATAATCATGCATTGCAATTTGTGACTCAACAGGAGAAGTTGAATCAAAGACATGTTAAATGGGTTGAATATATGCAAAATTTCACTTTTGTGATTAAACATATTTCTGGAACTGCTAACAAAGTTGTTGATGCTTTGAGCAGGAAATGTTTGCTATTGCAGGAGTTCAGAGTCAAAACATTGGGTTTTGATGATCTCAGGGATATGTACAGAGATGATCCAGATTTTAAAGAGGCGTATGAAGCAGCTGAGAATCCAATTCTCGGGGATAGAAGCCAATGGGAAAAATACATGATCCAGGAAGGATTACTGTTTAAAGGTAATCAACTTTGTATTCCAAAATGCTCCATGAGGGAGAATTTGCTGAAGGAGAAACATAGTGGAGGATTGGTCGGACATTTCGGCCATGACAAGACGTTTGCAAAGTTGAATGAGTCATATTTTTTGCTAGGAATGTGAGCAGATGTCAAAAGATTCATGGACAGATGTAGAATTTGTCAGCATTCAAAAGGAAAGAGGCAGAATGCAAGTTTTTATCAACCATTACCCATACCTGACAGGCCGTGGGATGCAGTCAGCATGGACTTCATATTGGGGTTGCCAAGAACTCAAAGAGGGTTTGACTCAGTCTTTGTGGTAGTGGATAGATTTTCCAAAATGGCACATTTCATTCCATGTCAGAAAACCAGTGACGCAACTCACATTGCGAACCTGTTTTTCAAAGAAGTCATTCGACTTCACGGCTTACCAAGGAGCATAGTTTTGGATCGAGACACTAAGTTCATAGGACACTTCTGGAGAACCTTATGGAAGAAGTTGGGAACAAACTTGTTGTTTAGTTCAGCTTATCATCCTCAGACGGATGGGCAGACAGATGTCGTGAACAGGAGTTTGGGAGACTTGCTGAGGAGCTTGGTGACAGAACACCACAGTCAGTGGGACAACATATTACCACAGGCAGAGTTTGCTTATAACGACTCGCTTAATAGGAGCACAGGACAGAGTCCATTTCAAATTGTTTATGGCATGCAGTCGAGAGGAATTTCTGAGCTGAGGGATTCAAAATAGACTGCAACTAGGAGCGCTAGTGCAGAAGATTTCGCAGAGGCGATGAAGGAACTTCACAGCAAGGTGAAGGAACGATTGCAGAGTTCGAGTCAAGAATATAAGCGGAGAGCAGATCAACACAGGAGACAACTTCAGTTCGAATTTGGTGATTTGATCCTTGCACATTTGAGAAAGGAAAGGTTCCCGAGTGGAACATATAATAAACTGAAGATGAAGAAAATCGGACCATGTAAGGTCTTGAAGAAATTTGAGGCGAATGCATATGAGATTGAATTACCTGATGGGATCATAATTTCTCCGATATTCAATGTCTCAGATTTGTACCCTTATAAAGATGAGGAAGCAGAAGCAAGTAGTGAATAGCCAGAGATTCAGTGGACAAAACAAATGCCAGGTGCAGAAAAGCCACAGATGGAGCGCATACTGGACAAAAGAGTTGGTAAGAGGACCAGGCGAAAGCAATACTTTGAGTACTTGGTCAAGTGGAAGGGCCATCTAGTTGAAGATGCCAGCTGGGAGAACGAAGCAGAAATCCAGAAGCATGGATAAACCGTAAGTGAGCTCATGGACAGGAGCCCATGAAAATTTTCAAGCGAAGGAGTATGATGCAGGAGCATCGCAAGGGCGTGCAAACATAGCCAGCAGCGAGACAACGCGGAGATAAGAGACAACTGGAAAAGCACCGAGCACATTTTTTGAAAATGTTTTGAAATATTAATGAAGTCATTAAGTGGAGGCATGCTTGTATTATTGTAAAAGGACCTTGAGTGATCCGCTCTCGTCCATAGTGGATAGAAGCCTTTATGTGTAATGAATGTAGGTAGATAGAATTTAATTCTAGATTAGACAGTTTTAGAGCGCAAGAGGGAAACGGGATATAGACACCCTCATTGTATAGTTGTAAGATGATTATGTCAAGATAAAGCATAGAGCATAGAGAAGAGAGCAGAGAGTTGTGGTTGAAAACACCCATGTACAGAGATTTGAATTAATAGAAAGAGCTTCGATTCAAATTCATGGTGTCGTATTTGTTCTCTGTGTATGCATGTTGAATGTTATGCTCATGGATGTTTACTTTCTGTTATACATTTTCTTTATATGCTATGTATATGATTTCATGCTTTGTGTTTGAAGTCTGTAAGAGAGTAAGGAATGAGTTTCAATTGTTTCTCTATTTGAGCAAGGGTTCCTACAAGGAGTGCAGTGAAGTTGTCCGCAAAGAGTGCGTTGACAAGAGTTCAGAGTTTTATCTCTAAAAGCTCAAGAGAGTTAATGTTGTTCTCATCTTCGCAGAAGTGCAAGTTGAGCATAAGAGTCATGCAAGGACTGCGCAGGCCGAGTAAAGTCTCATAGTTTGTGAACCAGAGAAATTGTTGAAGGACTAATGCTGCAGGGAGTGCGCAGAGTCGATGGACTTCAATTCTTTGAAGTAATTGAAGGATTCACCGCAAGGAGTGCATGCGGGAGTCTTCTTTAAGACTCGGAGTTGGAGAAAGCTTAGGAAGGATAGGGTCTTCACAGTTGTCGAAGAAAAGCACAGAAGGTTGGTGCCTTGAGGGGTTGAAAGGAGGCGTAGCAAGTTTGTGTTGCAGGCGGGTAAGTTCCGTGGAGAAATACTTGGTTAAATTCGCAGGAATTGTCTAGGAAGAAACGAACAGTCGGAATTCTTTGAGAAGAATTCACGAAGTCACAAGAGCCATCAAATCTTGTAGAGAAGTAGGAACGTTATGGCAAGATTTCCTCAAGCGTAAGCTCAGAAGAAATCATGGCCGTAGGATCCAAGTCAGCCAGGGCCGTTGGACCGCTCGCAAAATCTCATTTCGGGGTTTTGTGAGTTGAAGGGTTGAAGCTTTTGCATCAAGGTTCGCAAAGTCGCGAGAGGCGAGTAGCGAGTGGCGAGTGAATCAAAGTCGTCCAAACGAGGAGGACAGGTGGCAGAGATCTAGAGATCTCGCAAACTCGGAGGTTCGCGAGGTGAGAGCCCAAAGGTTGGGTATTCTAGGTTGCGAGAGGCGAAGTCCCGAAAGGACGAGAAGTTTCGTTGTGGAACCGCGTGGACGACGTGTCAAAATTAGTATTGAGTTTGGGATCTCGGCACTTCGGGTGTCATGATATAAAGGAGACAACACTTTGGGGAATGAAGTGGCAAAGTGCGAAGTGGAGCATAAGGAACATGTGGCAGAATCGCAAGGTGGGCACGTACAATAGACAGGCGGACACGCGTTGTTCATTGAAAGAAGTCAACACCCCGTTGACCTCTCGTGTCTCGAGGATTAGTGAGACAAGAGCTAAGAGTTCGACATCGAACCTCACGAAGCGGCGAGAAGCGAAAAGTGTTAGAATTAGCCTAGCCAATGGTCATGCGCGAAGGGCGCTGACACAAGGGAGCTATACCCATATCGACACTTTGGGTATCGCGGAATTGAGGAGAAGGAATCGAGAGCCTAGACTCGCGAACTCGCGAAGTTATGACAAGGAAATTGTGGTCGTCATGAGGTAAAGGGGCTCGCTCCTAGTGCTATTCTCACAGGAGAGCTCCCGAAAAAGGACCTGTGGATCGGCAACTTGCAGATTCCAGCAGGGAATCCGAAAGAGCTGATTCGGCTCAGTAGAAATAAAGAATGATCCTGTGAAGCGGATGTCGACCAGAGGGGCCGAGTGGGTCTGCGTCTACACCATTTTGTATATGTAATTATGCAGATTATTAATAAACAACATCACTGTGTGTAGACCAACCACGAAGAAAGAGTTATGGGGGACTAAGCTCCACTAGGTGGGGAAGGGGCTAAGTGTCTAGGAATAGGGGCTAAGCTAGAGGGATTACCTCTAAAGGAATAATATTATATTATTATTTCCCAAAGGCTAAGGTTTGACATAATCTATGTTGTCCTAAGTTCCTAGGGGAAAGGGGGGCGAGTGTTAAGTGGAGCTCATGCAGCTTCAGGGAGACATGTGTCAACCTGGGTGCATGCAGTTTTAAGTGGTAAAGTCAGCTTGTTGTCAGCTCATCTCATTCACGAGTCTCATGACTATCACAGATCCTTCATCATTGGGTCTGTACTCTCGTGAGGTTAGTCACCATGGAAGTTTGCCATACTCCCCACTGATGCACATGCCATTGTAACCTGCAAATATTGGAGTTGTCTACATATTTCCTGTGAAGCCCAATGCACCTGTATTGTGCCTGAGCCCGTGTTGTGTCTTAGTGGTTGGTTGTCGCTGCCAATGCATTTCTTTGGTTAAACTTGGCATGCTATCATATCCTATGTCCTTACCCATTTTTTGTTGTTGACATCACCCATGTCCATTAGACTTAAGAGATGAATTGAAGAAACAGGTTGTTAGGCCTATGAGAAACTCTCCCCAAGTGAGAGAGTTTGTTGGGAAGTGAGTTCTCCTGGAGGGAGTCCCGTAGCAGCTACAATACTCTGAGACTTCTGGTCCAGCCTGTTGTTGAATCCCAAGGGAAGGGAGGTGTAGTAGTCGATGGACTTGTAATTGTGAAGGTGTACCCTCCTGGGGTGGAACAGGCGTGTGGGGGAATGAGGGTCTGTGGGTTGTGGGCGTAAGTGGATCTTGGGATAAAAGATCCTTCCTATTGTTCTGTGTGACTTCCCTATTGTCCTTGCCAAGCCTAGGAATACCCTTTCCCGGTGGAGTTTAGTCACAACTCGGGGGTGAACCACTGCTGAGCGTGATGAGCAGCATGGTCTATGGCTGGGAGATTCGCGGAAGTTAAAAGATAAGTACCCATTCTTATGTTCATTTACATGTTGTGTATTTGTACATGCTATGTTGATGGGTATTTCCTATATATGTTGTTATATTATGGGTTCTACGCAGAATATGTTGTCTGTTTATGTTTATATTTATAGGAAAATGATAATTGTTGTTTCTATTAGTAACATGGCCTAGCCATTAGTGGCCAGAGACGTTACAAAATGGTATTAGAGCAGAAAGACGTTCCTCTGTGACGTTGCCTAGCGTGTTTGGGTGGTTAGGGACGTTACACCCTTTCTTAATAAATCTGGATTACCCTAGTTAATAAGTGCAACAAGTATGGATTCAAAGCTAATGCATTTTGCTTTTTGTTGGTGCTAAGTACGGTTCTCAAGACCGCGCTCTTCAACGAACGAACGAGGATAGTGTATTCATATCAATAGATTGGACAAGTGGTGGCTTTCTATCCACAATTAAGTAACAACGAAATTTGGTGAAGGGAAAAAGTAGCAATAAGCCGCGAAATATTTGTACTCTTCTGGACTTGTGCAACCCGCTTCCGAGTGTTGTACCTTAAAGGAAGAAAAAGGAAAACTGATCATTGGAATTCGGCCTTAGGTTTTCTACAAACAATGTGTAGAACACGAAGAAATTACGTTTTTAGTTTGATATATTATGTCGATTTTGCTTTGCAAATTTTCTTTTGATCCTTGGTAGTTTGGGGATTACCAAATATTTTCTCGCATGATTGTCCTATGATGTGGACCAACTCAGAAGATCGACCTCAACGAAAACTGATGGAAAAAGTTGCACGTAGTCTTATCCGATAGCGGGGCTCATTACAACCTTGCCTTCTATGTGATTCATCATTGTATTTGTATTGTACAATTGATTGTTTGGATACAGCTTTTGAAGACTACCCAATTTTCTTATATTTTTTTCACTTTTTAATTTTTTATTCACATAAATTAATAGTTTAAAAGTTATATGTTTTATTATTATTTTTTTTAATTTTTTATTTACATAAATTAATAGTTTAATAATTATATGTTTTATTGTAAAAAATAAAGAAAAAATTGGGAGTCATATTTGAGTGATATTTATTTTTCAAAAATAAAATTAATCATTATTACATTTTTTCACTTTTATATTTTTTATTCACATAAATTAATAGAATTGAGTATCCCAAACCTAAGTTTCAAAAGTTCTCCCAACCAAATCTGAACCATTCAGAAATATGACCTTTCCAATCTCACTTCTAACTATCTTAAAACAAACTTTAATTAGACACTCAACTAGAAAAGTTATCCAACTCTTCCCTTCCTCCTTCCCCTAACTATCTTAAAACAAACCTTGATTAGACACCCAACTAGAAAAGTTATCCCAACTCTTCCCTCCCTCCCCACCATTTAAGGGGAATAAATAGAGGATTATCCCAACCCTTTCGACCATAAAAAAAAAATGAATTATTCTCCTCAAAGCCTAAGGAGAGATGAGGGTATTGCTATCTCCTTCCTTCCCTCGACTTACTTTTAAGTAACCTACCTCACGATCATGGTTCCCACCCACGCATGCCTACCTAGTGAGCCCTTAAATGGTACCCATCCCATGACCTGAATTAAATCCTACATGAGCCTTGCTAAATTACGTATATATAATGAAAGCACTAATCACCTTTTTCTAAATCTATAAATCATTAATTTTAAATTTATCATTTTTATTTTTATAGAATAATGATTTTTTATTTCAAGATAATAAAAAGTAAACAATTAAAAATATTATATTAGATAATTTTATGAATAATTATTTAAAAAGAATTTAGAATTTATTATCTTTATTATTAATTTTTATTATAATATTATCAGATTCTAAATATTTACCATCGTTGTATTACTATTTTATCTTAATAATCTTTAAAATCGGTTAACAATATATATATATATATATATATATATATATATATATATATATATATATATATATATATTTTTTTTTTTTTTTTTT
>ML794073.1:613639-641783 GCA_009831015.1 Picea engelmannii
GAATGGGCTATTGAGGGCACCAAACAGAGATCATGTGAAAAATTTACGACCCCGAAGAGTTGGCATACCAACTACCCCCATCACGGCCCTCAAACCTTTTCATATTTCATCTCCTAGGGTTAGTTTTTTGGATGTTTAGGGTTTCATCATTGCTTCTTTATGATAAAAAAGTCTTTCAGCCTCATTGTAATGCGCTCTGAAAAATGCATGTAGCCGTCACATCTCATCTTAAAGATAAGCTACCACCATTCTTGAGAGTTTGTTTCATTTTGCATCTTTACAGTTCAACACATTTCATTTATTAATGAAAATCAAGTTTCTCTATATCTCTATGTTTTTGTTATAACTTTATATTTCATTTCTTTCTGTTTATTAATCCAAATTAAGATATATCTTGGTAGAGAGTGTATAATCCTTCTAGAATTCTCTATGAAGTTTCAACTTCCATACAAATTTAAAAACAAAAATCTTACCTTCAACTATTAAATTACTCTTTGAATTTACTTTATATATGTGTGAGACATTGTTTATTTTTAGTTTTCAATTTATTGATAAAAAAAATCTATTTTTCATAAATTAAAATACACAAATTTAAAAAAAACAAAAATCTTACCTTCAACTATTAAATTACTCTTTGAATTTACTTTATATATGTGTGAGACATTGTTTATTTTTAGTTTTCAATTTATTGATAAAAAAATCAATTTTTCATAAATTAAGATACACAAATAAAAAAAAATTATAAATACTTATTTATTTATTTAAAAATTAGCAAAACCCATTGCCAAAGTTATCATTTTTGTTTTCTTGTTTCTTCTTCTTATTAGAAAAACTTTGCTGACAAAAAATGCTAATAAAATATTTAAGTTTTTAATTAATTAAAAAATATTGTTTATGACTAAAAATATATAGAAAAAAAAAGTAATCACCACTTTTTATGTAGACTAAGTTCATAGAAAATTATTAAAGAATAATTCGTTTTAAAAAAAAATTGTAATATAAGGAGAACACTTTTATCATTTTAATGACAATAAGTTGTTTTAGAAAAAAAATATAAGTAAAAAGATAACAAAATGTTCTACAATTTTTCTTTTTATTATATATTGCATTTTCAAGATAAATATGAGTATTGATGTTTATATTTTAACACCTTAAAAACTTTAAATTTTTTATTGTAAAAAAAAATTAAAATGGTAACATATATTCATGGGATTATCCTATTATAATAAATATTAATGGTTAGAAGTAAAGTTTTTAACTAAAGTAATTATTTATTTACAAGTATAAATTATTGTAAAAAAACAATAAAAATGGTAACATATATTCATGGGATTACCCTATTATAATAAATATTAATGGTTAAAAATAAAGTTTTTAACTAAGGTAATTATTCATTTACAAGTATGAAGTATGAGAGATGTTACTTACAAATTTAAATGAGGAGGGAGATTTTGGATTGTAAACTATTTAAAATCAAAAGTATAGATAGTCTTTTTAATAAGTCTTGTTGTGTAGTAAATCTTTGATTTAATATATTGATAATTGTGATGGAGTTAAGTTAGGAAAGCATAAACAATATTTTATTTGAAAACAAAGATGCATAATTATGGTATGGGAAGTAAGATGAATAATGAATTAGAATCACAACTAAATGTGTAGCATTATAGTTGTAATGTCACTCTCAAGCTTTAAGACACTTTATTATTTCCCTGTTCATGGATGAAAAGATTATTAATGTTGTTATAATGTGTTTATATATCAAATGTAAGACATTCTAGAAGATATTTTCTCATGTTGTTTGAGGAAAAAACAATGTATTAATGATTTTCCATATATTGTGTTTATTGTTAGGATATTGCCAATTACATGTTCTTCTTCTACATAACTAGAAGTTCCATTTTATATAGAATGTGTAAAGAGAACTCTAAATTGCATTATTTTTTTATAAGCAAAGTTATTTTCCAATCATATTCATGATTTTAGAGGCAACACTATTTCTATGTTTGTACATTTTTTATAAAAGAAAAGAAAACAACAAGGTGAACAATCATTTGTCTCATTGGTTTTCCCCAATGAGGAAAACTTATTTGTTGTTGTGTGTGCTTCTTTGTTATGATTGTTATGATATTTTGAATTTCCTATTATGTATAATATCTTTATGTTATAGATTCTTCTCCATTTTCTATAGGTTTCTCTTCAAGTTTAACAATTGGTATCAAAGCAATCATTGGCTTCAAGGGAACATCTTTGTAAGATGAGGAAACTTGGTTCATGGAATATTGGGTTTTCGAGGCCTTGTTTTTAAGATCTTGATTAGAGAGCTAGAAGAATTTGAATGTATGGGTAAACTTGAGCTCAAACTTTATAGTTTTGTGTTGTTGTAGTAATGATTTTTTTTAAGGTATCCAACTTCAGTGAGAGACGGGGAAAATATATGTGGTAGGAGAAATGACATCTAAACATTCATACATTGAGAAATTCAATAGCCACGACTTCAATTTTTGAAAGTTGAAGATGAAGTTTCTTCTTATTAAAAGAAAGAAGAAGGAAGTCATGATGAAGGACACGAAACCCGACACCATGAAGCCAAAAGATTGGGACAAGATGAATGATAATTCCATTTCCTTGATTGGTCTTAATCTATCTGATTCTATGTCAATGGATGTGCCAAGAGAAACAACAACTAATAACCTTTGGGATAATCTTGGATCATTGTATGACTCTAAATCCCTCATCAATTTAATATTCCTATGGAAGAAGTTGTATTCTCTAAAGATGGAGGATGGTGATAAGGTTACAAATCACTTTAATGCCTTGCTTCATCAGATCAAAGCCATCAATGATGAAGTAAAGGACAATGAGTGACGCATAGCCTTGTTGTGTAGTCTTTCAAATTCTTGGGAGAATCTAATAGTTTCCATAAGCAAGGATACGAAGGTAGAAAACATCAAGTTGGATGAAATTGTGGGTCAGTGGATATAGGAGAAGAAATTTTTTTACTTGAAGATAATTTCAATTATAAAGTTGTCATATCTTATAGTGTAAAAGTACAATATGAATATGGATCTATGAAGTGCATTCTCAATGTGTAGCATGCACTTGGATTCGAATGGAACTTACTCTCAGCAAGCCAAATATTCAATGCAAGTGTTGGTATAATATTCTCTAAAGATGGTTGTAAGTTGGTTTGAGGGGCTATGGTTTTACCTAATAGTGTTCAGTTTTGGAACTTTGTGCAAGTTGGATGTGAATACTCAAGTCATTGGTAGTGGCAATGCAACATCAAGAAAAAATGACAAATAAATGAAACATTGAAGACATCAAACATCATGTTGTGGATTCACTAGATGGGACATGATATTGGTAAAAAGAACCTAGAAGAATTGTGCACTAATAATATTGTCCATTGAATTGAATATCTAAAGGAACCTTTTTAGTTTTGTGATGCACATGTGCTCAAAAAACAAAAGAGAATTTAGTTTTCCTTGAGTAACAACAAAGCTCCATAGGTTAATGAGTTGGTACACTTTGATGTTAGTGGGCCTATGGATGAGGTCTCCATTGAAGGATATCACTATTTTATCACTTTCATTGATGATTTCTCATGGAAGTTATCAGTTTAATTCATGAGTAAAAGTGACGCAGTGGAATATTTTAATACCTTTATTACCTTTGTTGAAAGGAAAAGTGGGAAGAAGGTGAAGTATTTGAGAAATGACAATGGTGGTGAGTATTGTTCCAATGAGTTCAATATTTTCTGAAAATATCATGGTATTTCAAGGTAGGATACCATCCCACATAATCCTAATCAAAATGGTGTTTCTAGGAGGTTGAATCAAACCTTGATGGAAAAATCATGGAGTATGAAAGGGAATGTTGGTTTGGAAAAATATTTTGGGTTGAAGCAGTTGCTACAACAAACTATTTGACTTATAGATCACCTAGCTTAGTTTTGAGTGGCAAGATATCAAGAGAGGCTTGGAGTATATAGAAGCCCTCTCTTTCACATATTAGGTTTTGTGGGTGTTAGGCTTACATACATGTACCTAAGGTCAATAGGAAAAACATTGGTAACAAATCAGTCAAGTGCATCTTTGTTGGATATATAGAATGAGTCAAGGGATATTAGTTATGGATTGTGCCTGAGCATTGACATACCAATAGTTTGAATGTGATATTCAAAGAGGAGAAAGGTTGTGAATATTAGCATGAAGACTTTGTACCAATAGAAAATGTACAACATTTAACAATTCCAAATTTTCAATCTAGATTTGAAGTTCACGTTGATCAATTGTCACAGGGGTTAAATGTAGAAATTCCTAACGAAGGAGATGAAAATAAACCTAAAGAAGATATGAAAATATGACCTAATGAAATTATACACCATATTTAACATGATCAACTTGATCAAGGATGAAATTTGGGAAGAATCCTTCATGAGAAAAAGAGGCATAAGATGTATGGATATGAATCAACTGATTTTAGTTATTTTTCTTTATTTTTCATGTGATGAGCTAAGAAACATCAAATTGGATCTTAATAGTGAAGAATCCCTTCGCTGAAGCAAAGTCATGGAAGAATAAATGAATTCCTTAAAGTAGAACTAGACTTGGAGTTTGTAATATTTTCCTCAAGGAAGGAAGTTGGGTGGATGAAAATGTGTGTTCAAGAAGTAGTGTAATGCAGATGGTTATGCGGATCAATATAAGGCTCATTAGTTAACAAATGGATACTCTCAAGTAGAGGATGTTGATTGTAAGGAGACCTTCTCTATAGTGTCCAACATGGCCTCTAATAGGTTGTTGTTGGAATTAATAGATACTTATGATTTGTAAGTGGAGAAAATGGATGTAAAGACAACTTTTCTTTATGGTGAGCGTAAAGAAGAAATCTCCATGAATCTACCAAAATTATTTGTACTAGAAGGGAGAGAGGACATGGTGTGTCACTTGAAGAGATTTGTATATGTCTTGAAGTAATCACCAAGACAATGGTACCAATAGTTTGAAAAATATGTTGTTGAACAAGGGTTTGTAAAAAGTGAAATGGATCATTGTATTAACTTGAAGAAAAAAGGTATTAACTTCATTATTCTAGTCTTATATGTTGATGATATTATTTTGATTAGTGATTGTAAGATTATAGTCAAGGAGACTAATTCCCAATTATCACGTGATTTTGACATGAGGAAATTACGTGAGTTGCACTATTATTTTGGGATTAAGGTGAAGAGAGAGCACCAAACCAAGAAGTTGTATACCAGCAAAAGAACTATGTGGAAAACATACTTCCTCTATTTTGGATGGATAAATGTAAATTAAATGTCACTCCATATCAAGTGAGAGTGATTTTTCCAACTAACATGAATTCTAATAGGAAACAAGAGGAAGATGAGATGACAATTTTCCACATACTAGTGTGATTGGAAGCCTTATGTATGCAATAGTATGCACACGACTAGATATTGTACATGCAATACGAGTTGTAAATAGGAACATGGAAAATCCAAGGAGATATCTTTGGAAAACTATCAAAAGGATATTCAGGTACATATGAGGCACTAGTAACTATGTTATTTTCTCTCAAGGAGATGGAAGCAAGAAGCTTAGAATGCATGGGTTTGTTGATGATAATTGGGTAGGTGATGTGGACAATGCAAAGTCCACTAATGAATATATATTTATGCTATTTGAAGGAGTTGTGAGTTCGAATACTAAAAGGAAACAAGGGGTTTCCCATTTCGATATTGAAGTAGGGTACATTGTATCTTTAGAGGCTTCCAAGGATTCCATTTGGTTGTAGTAGTTATGTAGAGATATTAGACTTGAACATGCACCCATGCCTATTTGTTGTGATGATCAAAGTATAATTGTTTTGGCAAAAAGCATGTCAAGGTGAAATTTCACTACATCAAAGAGTTGTGGAGCCTAATGAGGTAACTATACTCAAGGTTAGCACTTAGGATAATGTGGTAGATTCTTTAACTAAGGTATTGCATAGAAATAAATTTTATTCATGAAGGGATAAAGTGGGAATTCAAACTTCGTTGATGTAAATTATAAGTGGGAGATTGTTAGGATATTTCCAATTACATCACTATCTATGTAATTGGTAATTTCCATTTGTATATGGAATGTGTAAAGAAACCTCCATATTTTGCATTCCCTCTATTGATATGACTAGTTTAAATTGTTTTTTGTTATTTGCTAGCATGCTCGTTACTTTGGGGACTATCCTGTGGTCTAAGAAACTGCAACCCGGGGGCATCTAAGCTGTCAAAATCACCCAGGGATTAACGCAGCCGACCAGGGCCACACCAACCCTTAACATGGCTGATTTTTTTGGGTGTCTCCTCCCGACTACCATGAATTTCAAGCCTTGTCCTCTTTACATAATGAAACACTCAAAATCGAGTCATGCTAGCAGGATTTGACACCTGTTTAATTGATTAGATCATGTTATTTTAGAGCATTTTGATTACATAATGATCCAATTTATTGACATATGTTATGATGATAAAACTTAAACTCTTTTGACTATTTTGGATTGGCATTAATTGTTGTATTTGCATTTATGAATGAGTTTTATTTTAATGTTTTATGATGATCATAGATGGATAGATTGTATAGTGATATGACATCATTGATTGTATCGATTCACATGGTTATGAAACATTGAAATGAATGTATATATAATTATTTAAGATGCATTAATTGCTAGATGCTATGGATAGTTTGCTAAATGTGGTAGGGAAGCCATAAGTGCACATTGACATGGGATTACATCAATATTGTATGGACTCTAGATTGAGTTAGTACATTATGATATGTCATATGATTAATGATATGTTTTTAATTTATGATTATATGACTATTTAATGTCTGGATTTCAGTGTGTGTAAACATAGGAAATATGCTTTCCAATCAATCCACACCTAAGAAATGTGATTTTATGGAAGATGTACATAGTATCAATAGGAGAGAAGGAATAATGTCCATATTTCCACCTATTAGAACTCCTTTTCCCATATTCTGGGTTGAAAAGTTCATGATGATTTTACTAAGACATTGCATGTTGCCATGAAGATAGGCTACGAATTTGGTCACTCACAAGGTTTAGCTAGGGCATGCGATAAGGTGTCATTCTTATTCCTCAATGACTATTAGTATCTCAACAAGTTAGAAACTAGTTGAGTTAACTTGGTCTCAACCATTGTACCTTTCCCCACCAAAGAAAATTGGATGCTTGAAGGGAGTGCGTGAACATGACACCCTTGGTACTTAATGAAAGGTATTTGTTGAAAGGCATGGAGAAGCATGACACCCATTGTATCAATCATATTTATTATGAATACATGGGGAAAATGTTTGAGTAACATATGCATTTTATTTAAATTGAGAAAGTTAAATAAATGCATGTATGATTGATTGAGCATATGATATATTGCACATTCATAAAAAGGAAAAATAAATTAGTTTATTAAAAAGTTATTAGAAAAATGAATGTAATTTGAAATATGCATGAAAAAGAAGACAAATATTTTTAATTAATTTAAAAATTAATTACGAGTGCACCCTTAAAATAAGAAGAAAAAGGGAAAAAAATCAAATTCGAATGGATAGTGAGAAAAAATAAGTAGACAAGTTGTGAAATACTAATGAGAGGATTTAATTAAAATAAATTAGTGGCTACATGTACACTCATTCAAATAGGTAAAGAGGAAGAGATCAAGGGAACATCTAAGAGTAAAAATAGGAAGAGTAGTAGTTAGATGATAAACAATCATTATTTTATATTTTTAAAATAGGAATTAATTCTGCACTTGTGCATGTGAGTGACACATGGATGGGTGAATAATGGATAATTAGTAATTAAATAAATTCCATATTTTTTCATGAAATGGACAAAGTAGCTTCAGCCACAAAACCGAGAAAAAAAGGCTTGAGCTAGAAAGCTCATATACTTTTTTAATTGGTGAATTGTTGTTGAATTTTATATTAGAGAGTGTGTTTGAGGTGGGGTTTCCTAATAAGCTTGACAATTACACTCTCTTCTCAATTTCTAGTATTGTACCTTCATACAACCCCATTATAGCTTAGGGTTCCTAGGGAAAGATAATACCCATTAGAAATTGATAGGGTGTTCAACTATTTGACTTTCCAATGATTGATAATCTAACACAAACAAGAATTCAAGCTCACCAATATAAATTCTAACATGTTGAGATAACCCTTTAAATTTATTTTGTGCATAAATGTTAAATTGTTATTTAAAAGGCATCGTAATTGAATTATGTAAATTATTGATAAATTATTAATTGAAAATAAACCTAGGAATGATAGTGGAGAAAGTTCCAATTTCATACAACATAATTGTGAATATGATGACTCTACTATTTTGATTGATCAATCTAGTTATTTCTGAATATGGCCGAGAGAAAGTTCCAATTTCATACAACATAATTGTGAATATGATGACTCTACTATTTTGATTGATCAATCTCTGAGTTATTTCTGAATATGGCCAACCTTATTTTTAAGCATAAATTTCTTGATTCAATAATATTAAAAGGAGTTTTTTAAGTTTATTATGAGGTGAACCTTGTAACCTCAATTATCAAACATATTACTACAATCCTTTTATTTTACATGACAGGTGGAAAGAAATTTTTTGTATGTACTACCTCCATGACTCGCAGAGTCTTGATAGGTTTCTTTATGGGTGTTACATCACTATTGACCTTTTTTTTTTTAACTTGATAATTTTGTTTAATTAGGAATTTTAGAATCGTTTTGAACCATTACAACTAATACATTGTAACATATAACACCCACACCAATAATACATATTAAATATTCTTAATCTTTTCAACTAATATACAATAAAAGGTAGTGCCCACACTAAATATGTATATTCAATCTCTATAATAATTAGAACATTGATGGAGTATTTATTGGTTTGGACTAATTTCAATTGTAGAAGCATTAAATAACTTGTGGATGGGACTAATTTCAATGGTAGAAGCATTGATAACTCATGGAGTTTTTATAGGCTAGGAATAATATTTTTTTTCTCCCCTTAAATTAAGCTTTTATATGTAAATTAGGTTATGTCTTCTCTTCATCTCTTCTTACCAGATTTTCATGTCACTTAACAAAGCTACCAACTATGTTTTATTTGCAGATTTTAACTTTGTATAATTAATTACTGCAAATAGATTCTTAATAAAAATAAAAAAGATGAAATGGCATGTGCACACACACATATTACAAGGATATGTTACCTTGGAAATCCAAATCGAGCAAACTAACAATGTGTTTAGAGATGCACCTCTAATACTGTATTCATATTCTTATTCATTGTTTACAATAGAATATATATAGGATCCTGTGACATCCAAAACCCCTAATCCATTGACCCAAATTAGTCAACAAACCTAATTCCTTAAATGAAGTTATAAAACCATCGACAAAAAACCATTTGTTGAAAACCCACTAAAATCGAATGCAAAAAACTACCAAAAACCATGTATGTCCAACACTCTACCCAATCCTGGTCTTCCTTGGTAGCACAATCAATCACTAGTAGTTCCACAAAAATACTTGAAAACCCTATTTACTATTGTCTAATTCTCCTTCTCTAGTTTTGAAATATACCTTCTCAAAATTCCCACTACATGTGCAATGTTTGGTCTAGTATAAACCATTTCATATATCAAACTGCCAACCACACTAACATATGGAACAAGGGGCATGTCCTATTTCTCTTCTTGTGTATTGGTACATTGATCCACAAATAACTTTACACCTACAGGAATAGGAACCCTGACCGATTTACATTCCTACATATTAAACCTTTGCAATATTATCTTGGCACATTCATCTTGTTTAATCGGATTTTCATGTTTGTCGATTTGTTTTAATTTCCATGCCCAAAATGAAATTTGTAGCACTAAGATCCTTCATGTCAAATTTAGAGGACAATTGAGTTTTCACATCTTGAATAATCTTCTTGTTGTTTCCTATCAGCCCCATATCATCCACATACAATACCAAATAAATAAGATGATCACCGATCAATTTGAAATACACACAATGAACAACTTTGCTCCTTGTGAATCCAAGTCCCAACATATAGGTATCATTTTTTTTTATACCGTGTCCTTGGTGCTTTCTTTAACTCATACAGGGACTTTTTCAGCGTGCATACCAACTCTTTCTTTCCCTTCATAGCAAATCCTTATGGATGTTTCATGTAGATTTATTCTTCCAGATCCCCATGTAGGAATGTTATCTTCACATCCATTTTTTCTACTTCAAAGTCAAAAGTAGCAGCAACATATAAAATAAATCTAATAGAAGTTAACTTGGAAACAAGAGAAAAAATTTCACCAAAGTCAATTCCCTCTACTTGGGAATAACCTTTTGCTACTAATCGAGCATTGTATTTCTCCACTTTACCTTTTGCATTTAACTTCTTCTTAAACACCCATTTGCTACCAATGGAATTTCTTCCAATCAACAACTCCACTAGATCCCAAGCCTCATTCTTGCCCAAGGATTTCGTTTCTTAAACCATGGCCTTTTTCTAGAGTTTTCCATCCTATGAATCCATTGCCTCCCTAACAGCTCTAGGATCATCATCAATAATAAACAAAGAAAAATTTGAACAAAAATCAGGTGGAGTATACTTTTCTAGTTTTCGTCTTTCCTGAACTGATATCCTCAATACTGGAGTATGAGGATCTTCTTATTATTATTTATGTTCTTTTGTAGAGTCTGATTCATTATTCTTCAACTCAAACTCTATTTATTCTGGTTCTTCCTCCATTGGTAAGACTTCATATTTGACAACATATTTGATTTCTCTAAATACCACATCTCATTTATACACTACCATCTTAGTTTCTAGGTTGCAAATCTTATAACCTTTTAGACCATATTTATACCCAATAAAGATACACTATTTAGCCTTTTATTCAACTTACTCTTGTTTTCCTTTAGAATGTGAACATAGGCATCACAACCAAATACCCTGAGATGTTTAAGAGAGGGTTTCTTACTAGTCCATACCTCATGTGAAGTATTTTCATCCAAAACTGATGACATCAATTGACCAAGCAACATGCAGTACCTACTGCCTTTGCCTAGAATTTTTGTCTTAACCCGACACCACTAAGCATGCTCCTTTCTTTTTCCATCGATGTCTT
Organism: Picea engelmannii; assembly: GCA_009831015.1. Lineage (NCBI taxonomy): Eukaryota > Viridiplantae > Streptophyta > Pinopsida > Pinales > Pinaceae > Picea > Picea engelmannii. The sequence goes on from ML794073.1 coordinate 624,849, forward strand.
GTCCATCCTTTATGCAAATCCATTCCGTTGAGGTGTGTATGGAGTAGTATTCTACCTTGATGTACTGCACTTCTTACATAACTCTTCAAAATCACGTATACATAATTAGCCACCATTATTCATCCTTGGCACCTTAATTCTTTTCTCTGCCTGATTCTCCACAAGAGCCTTAAACTCTTTGAATTTGTCAAAGACTTCATATTTCTTCCTAAGGAAATAAATCCATGTATTTCTCAAGAATTCATCTATAAATGAGACATAATACACATATTTTCCCAGTGATGAAACTGACACATGTCCAAACACATCCCTGTACACCAACTGGAAAATCCCCTCTACCCTCGTTGCACCAGAGGGGAATCTTACCTGATTCTACTTCCCATATACACAATGTTCACAGAAATCAAAATCTATATATCAATTATACATACCTTCAACCATATAGTTATCGTATAGTACTTGAAATCAAATTATAACACTATTTTTACCCTTGCATCATCCATTTTTCTTATAGAAATCAAATTTATGTCGAACCTTGGGATGTGCATAACACTAGGGATTTTTCTAATCCTTCCATCCAAGAGGTTCAACTTGAATTTTCCTTATTCTATCATTTTGGTTGTCTATTCATCACCTAGGAAAACATCACCTCCATCATATCTTTCATATTCGCAAAACCACTCCATGTGAGGAGTCATATGAAAGGATGCACCTAAGTCAACTAACCATGCCTCATGATCTGCATGTGTTATTGAAGAATCCAATTACACATAGCCTCCTTCATTTGTGGAGGTTTTTGCTTCTGTATAAGGGGAATCATCAGATCCATTCCCCCTCTCAACACTTTTGGATCTACATTGTTTCTTGTAGTGCCCTTCTTTTCCATATATCTAGCATACCTTTACAATTTTTTTGAGAGATTTAGATCTCCTACTTGAGGACTTAGATCTATTTATTTCCTAGGAGTGCCCTCTTACAAATAAGGCATATGTGATCTAGCTTTACATATTTTCCCTCCTCATCTCCTCTGACAACAAGGATATGACCACATCATCGAAATTTAAAGTAGTTGAATTACTACCTATGGCCACAACTAGACTATCCCCATGATTTTTTTAAAGAGCACAATAAACTGATACACGTGTCTTCTTCATAGATCTTAATATTAACACATAATAACTAACTTACCACAATATTGAAGGTGTTGAGATGCTATGTCACTGAGTCTCCATCTTTAATTTTGAGGTTGTACAACTTATTTTATAGGAACAATTTGTTAACCAGGGACTTAGACCAATAGAAAGCCCCTAACTTATCCCATAATGCCTTAGATATAACATCCCCTGATGCATTTAGTAATATTGAATCTAAGAGACACAACCAAAATGTGCTCTTCGTCTTCTGATCCAAGTTTTCTCAGTATTCTGTTGACATTCCTGTAGGTATAGTACCTAGATCCATAGTTATCCATTGATCTTTGTTCACCAACGTATCTTCCATCTTGAGCTTCCACAACTCAAAATTTTTCCCATTAAAATTTTCGATCTCTATTTTTGAATTGCTCGCAATTTCTTTTCACCTGAAAAAATCGATGTCGTAGAGCTCTCACTGTAACAAGGTTTATCACAGACTCAAGCCAAACCCATGACCATAAAGGCATCCCCTTAAAGTCAATAATTTCTCTGATACCAAATGTATATTTTAACCTTGTACAATTAATTATTGCAAATAGATTTTAATAAAAACTGTAATATCCCCAAGGACGAGCCCCAATTGTATTTATAAATTGTAAACATGTTTTGTAGGCTCGTGAGCCGAGTTATAATAAGCTAGGAGGCTTATTTGGTGATTAGGCTGGAGAGCCTAGGTGTTAAAGTCTAGTAGCCTATGTGTTAAAGGATAGGAGCTTGATTTTGTATATGTAATTATGCAGATCATTAATCAAATATAAACATCGCTGCGTGCAAACCGACCACGAAGAAAGAGTGATGGGGGACTAAGATTCCACAAGTTTGGGTAAGGGAGGAGTTTAAGTGTGTGGGCCTAGGGGCTAAGCTAGGGGGCTTACCTCTAAAGAGAATAATAATTTATTATTATTTCCTGAAGGCTAAGGTGGACATGTTGAGTGTTGTCCTAAGTTCCTGTAAAGGGAACATGTGATAAGTGGAACTCAGGTAGCTCCACAAAGACAAGTGTCGACCTGGGCGCATGCAGTTAAAATTTGAAGTGTCAACTATGTTGGGGTTCGTGAGTCATTCTTCAAACCTCCGTGTGGGTTCGTCCTCCATTCGGTCGTCTGCTGTTTGAACTGTGTGGCTGATGCGTCTGATGTCAGTATTCCCCACACATCTATGAAACCCAAAGCCGATGATGTTTTCTTGAGGAGTCGATACACCCTTAGTTTGAACCCGTTTTTGCCTCTGCACTCGAACCCTATGTTTTGTTCTCTGGTCATGCATCCTGAAACCAGTGAGAACCTCTGGATTGAGCCACGTTTTCTATGAAGCCCGAGTATTCTGTATTTGTCTGATTCATGTGGTGTCATAATGATGGGTTGTTGTGGCCACATAATTCCTGGACTAAGTGTGGCTTGTTGCCTTCTGTCATTCTTGTGTGAATGAGTGTTGAATCGTTATTGTTGTCCTCACTTGGTTGGATCTGAGTCGAGGAATGTGTTGAAGAAGTGGTTTGTCAGGCTCATGGTAGAAGAGGTAGGTTGTCAGGCCTGTGAGAAACTCTCTCCAGTCGAGAGAGTCTACTGGGAAGTGGTTTTCTCCCAGAGAGAGTCCAACACCATCTATAGAGCTCTGAGAATTCCTAATCCAGCTTGTTGCTGAGACCCAGAGAGGGAGGTGAAGAATCGATGTACTGTTATTGTGAAGGTGTATACTCCTGGGTGGAACAAGGATGTGGAGAATGAGAGTCCGTGAGTAGTGGGCGTAAGAAAGCTCCTAGAGAGAATCCTTCTGGTTGCTCTATTCAATTTTCTTGTAACCTCAGCCTAGTCTAGGAATCCCTTGCCTTGGGTGGAGCTTAGTCCCAGCTCGGGGGTGACCCACTATTGAGCGTGATGAGCTACGTGGTCTATGGCTGGGAGGTTTGTTGAAGGTCTGCACGTAGTTGGTGGTATTCTAATAAAAGATAAGTACCACTTTTATGTTCATTTACATGTTGTGTAATGGTACATATGTTGTAATTGATGAGTATCAGTTGTATATGTTGTATATGTTGTATATGTTGCATGTGTAGGCTTATTGTTATTTCTGCATTATTATGTTATATATACATAGAATAGTCATTCTATGTTTATATGGATGTGTATGTTTTTCCGCAAGTATCTCTGTGTGGCATAGCCCAGTAGTTTAAGGTTGGAGCTATCATAGATCATAATAGAGTAGTAGAGTTGCAGGAGTAGTGGCATTGCTTGACCGTGGGGTTGATGGTCGAGGACGTTACAAATATAGTATCAGAGCTTTAAAGGCTAAGTTAAGGTTGTGTAGGTGGCATTGCCCGACCTGTTGGTGGTCGGGGATGTTACAATATGGTATCAGAGCCATGGTTACAACACTGAGCCTAGATGTGCCATGTTAGTGGAAGTTGAAGCAAGAATTTCGGAAAGAATTGTTGTCGAAGTAGAAAAAAATCGAGTTATGACTCATGGTTTCAACGCTGAGCCTGGATGGGATGTGTTAGTGCGTAAGATTGTGCCCTTAAAATTTTTAACTGCCTTCATCATTTCATGCTCTCTTTTCTTTTCCTAGGTATTTTTCTAATTGTCATAATCTTCAAATGCCTCACCAAGCCCTGATAAGATTTCATTTGATCCCTTTTTTAACCCATGAACTCTATGGTCTTCTGACCTGTTTTTTTAGCCTAAAATCTTATTTTTGTGCCTCTTTATATTTTCAAATAAAAAACTATATTTTTATTTATAAATTTTACCAAAAAGTGGTGTGTGCTTAAGTGTCAACTTCTAATCCTAATCCTAAGTAACACTACATATCAAACTAATTCATATGCCAAAGAACACATTCAACACAAGCTCAATTTTTTTCCACTTGTCTCATCGAATATGCTATGAGATCATTGGCATATATAAAGACAACAATCTATGTTGCCCCGAGACATATGGGATATGTTCCATGAGTCGTTTTTTAAAATAAATTGCAGGCTGCCAGGTGCCAAGTGATTGAGCAGGTGTTGAAGAAATAAGTAAAGTCACGATATATATGATGATGTTCCCAATTTCTCACCCATTCCACTGTTTTCATGCATGGATGTGCAAAGGGGAGCATACTACGGTTTTCACAATATGCTGCCAAAATTCCTGGGCGCTGTGTTTTCTACACGGGTGCTACCCAATCTCCTGGGCGCTGCGAATTCCACGGGCGCTACCCAATCTCCTGTGCACTGCCAAATCTCCTGAACAGGAAACACAGGCAGGTGCTACCTAATTTTTGGAAGATGCTACCTAATTTCTAGAAGAGATGGATTCTTGCACAGAGACGCACTAGAGTGGTGCTACCTATAGGTACCAGGAATATAGGGGGGCCCAAATTATCATCTTAGTGAATGGATGATGATGTGGAAGATAGACAGAGATAACAACTGATTGCATGATGACAGTTACAAGCATTAAAAGACACTTGGCACATATGGAGATGTGCAACAACAAAAGATCAAGTTAGTTCGATGTTGGTTGGATCAATGGCCAACATTTTCCATTTTTGTAGCAGTTTCTTAATAGTTGTTAGCCTAGGTGTTTGATTAATAGTTGTTGTTGGAGAATCCGAGGAGGGGAAGGGCTAGCTCATACCTCCAGTTGTTTCCTTTCCTTTTCTATTATAAATACATGTTCCAATTGAGAATGGAGGTTCAAATGGTTGAGTTGAGGCTCCCGAGTTGTAATATTTTGACTGAGTGGTCTGTGCTCTAATAATGTATTGGACTTGAGAATTTTTCATTAATGGAGGTCAATTTCTCTTCATTTTCTTATTTCTTCTTACTTTGAATGCTCATTAATGGAGGATCCTTGTGAGATGTTATAGTTGTATTATAATGGATGTTTGATTATGATGCTATTGTAAATGTTTTCAGGGTTTTAAAGTTTAGTTTCAAGAGGATCTTGTGACTGATCTTTTTCATCACCTAGATGCTACAAGGCCTGATGCTTATAGAAAACTTGTTCATTCTTCTCACCAATTCTTTCCTCTACTCATATTTATCCTTAAACAACTTACTAAAGCTAATCAAGACCTCATTTTCTTGTACATGCTAGCCCATATTTTTGAGTTAAAACCTTATTATTTTGAGTCTTGCCCATTTGACCTTTTAAAAAATCATTTACATTTATCGAGCTCACCTAATTACAGTCTAGGGTGACTTTTGGAGTGACAACATGATGGATAATTGGTCATTGGACCTAAGGTTTAAGGTGGAAATTGTGTCTGGAGAAACCAATTTCGAACCTCAGAATGTTCCTGAGTGCCAAGAGGTTACCTTGGTCGTGTTAAGAAGCTCAGGAGGAGTAGCGGTGTCATAAAACCACGATATAAGTGGTGTTGGGCCGCAGAGTAATTTGGACCTTATGATATGTTTGGGAGAAAGAGAATCCTTCACGACCATTAGATCTGGTAGTGTTGCGAGGTAGTTATCCATGAATTCCTTTGGAAATCTACATAGTAACATAGTTTGTTCTGTGCCATAGGATCTTAGGAAGGAAGGGAAATCCATTACGACTGTCAGATCTAGGGAAGGTGCAGAGGAGTTAACCTAGAATCCCTTCAGACTTCACAACTTCAATGAAGTCTAATGTCAGAAACAAGAGAAGGGACGAAGCCCGAAGATCCGAAGTGGATCTACACCGTATATTTGGAGAGGAGAGCTCGACCATTGGATCAAGCCAATGCTAAAAGGTCAAACGCAGTAGTGAAGGGAGAAAGCTCCCGAAGAGCCGAAGTAGCGAGTCATGATGACGTCACTTGGATGGACATGGACACATGGTATGTGTGCCAGGTGTCAGTGGGTTTTGAGCCCATGGAAGGTTAAAATGCCATATGGAACATGACGTGTGACAACCATATGATTGGGCCACGAGTCAGTCGCTAGTATTCCTCCACGTGGCACTCTGTATGAGCATGGTTAGTGGGAACCGAGGTTACATAACGAAGTTAAAGGTCGGAGGACCCATAGTGGCATTGATCATGATACACCAAGATCAATGGCTAGGAGGCATTGCGGGGAACCAAGTTGCACGGGAGTTAATTCTCCAAGGAGGTCCTGCAATCCAAACCACGGCTTCACCGAGGGGTTATGTGTCAGTGTCAAAAGAATTGCGGGATGAAAGGCGAGTTACTCCAAACCACCATTGCATGCCCCCGCAATTGGAAAGCGTTAAGTGATTGACGTAATGATGTCAACAAAGGTGACATGGGAATGTTCAAAGATTAATAATTTTGATGTGTGGATGCGAGATCCTTCAAATATCCGAAGTACCGAAGATCGGAAGTTTCGTAACTCAAACACCTGATGTTCCATAGTAAGTGTCAGTTGTCGGATGTTGAGTAGACGTGGACGGTTGATCTGCCCTACTTCGTGAGTTCGATAATCTAGCACTCCAAGAAGTTGTTGTGTTGTGCTTTGAAAAATTTCGAAGCCCATGTCCTGGGTAAGCACCTATTGATCTAGTTCTTGATCAAGGCCCATGGTCGCGTGGGTCAGGGGCTGAGAGAACAAGGGCCAGTGCCCGAAAATTGTGTTAAAGAAGGGAAAAGGGTTAGGAAGGAGGTAGGTGGGTTTCGTCTGGTTCAAAACCACATCAAAAGAATACTGAAGACCTGAAACTTTGTGATAGGGTCCAACAAAGATATAAGATCCATTAGAATAGAGAAAATAGATTGTTGCACAATAAATGCATCGAAAAAGAAGCACAAATTTTATAGGATCATAGCTTTCTGCTCAAGGCTCAAAATTGAGCAAGGAAGCTATGATTGGGAAGGTCTTAGAAAGAGGAATCCAGATGTAGTGGTTACAACAAAACATAAAACGTGCTAGAGATGTCTTCAGATAGAAGAAAGAAGGTGAGAGAGAGACTTCTTGGTCTTTAGATGAATTTTCATTGTAATGTGTCTGTGAAAGACAAGAGTTGTAATCATTTTATTTTATTTTCTAAAATGAATAGAACAAAGAAAATTGATCTAATTGTACAGTGTTGATACTGTTTCATAGTTTACTGTTATTATGTGTTTTTTGAACGTATGATGTTTTTGGTAAGTGAATGAGTTTGCGAAGAAATTGAATAAGTTTCAAGTGTTCTCTTCTGTAAGATATGAAAGGTGTGCATATCAAGCACGAGTGCGTATAGAGGAAACTTGTTTTTTGAAGGGATCAAGAAGACGAGCGTAGAGTGTGCCAGGAGGGCACTAGAAATTATTTTGGAAGATGCAGAAGGGTTGAGTCCCTTTGAGACTGAGTAAGTTAAAATCTCAGGGAGAAACAATGCAAGTTCGGATGCAGAGCGCAAGTGTGCACTAGGGTGAAGTTAAAATTTCATTAACAGAAGCTCGGGAGGGAAAACACCATTGAAGCCTTTGAAATATTCAAAATCCTTCAAGCTAGGGAGGAATTCAAGTCCAAAAGAATTGACGTCAATATATTTGGCAAGAATTCATTGAGAACCTGAACGGACAATAGGAATCCTTGGAGGGAGAAGCATTGATAGTCGTGCGTCATTAGATCAAAAGAAACTGCGAGGAGGATAACGATGAGAATCATTCAACACTCAAAATCTCAAGAGAGGTAGTGAACCATCGATATCAAGGAAGATCGAACCATTGATTCCTTTCATTAGGAAATTGAAAATCGAGAGTTGGGAGAATGGAGGAAGTTTCTCTCGAAAATCTAGAAACGTGAACATCTGATTCACAAGGAGAGATTTAGACCATTGAATCACAACGAGTGTGAGTCGTTGATCTGACGCACTTGAATTTCATGAAGTTAGAAGTTGGAAAGGGGAAGAGAACTGTTTTCTGATTTCGCGAACCGCGAAGTCCCTATTCACGAGAAAGGATCCACATCGTTGGATTACGAGGAGATGTGAGTCATTGGATCCAACTCACGTGGATTTTAGAAAAATAGAGATCAGAAGAAAAGAGGGGAACGGTTTTTTGAAACCCTGAAATGTGAATTTTTGATTCAGGAGGAATTGATCTGGACTGTCGAACCCGGAAAGTTCTGGACCATTGATCTGAGGCAAACAAAGTTCATGATTTTTTACCTTGGGAGAAAGGAGGAGAGATAATCCTTGAAGTTCATGAAGGGTAATGTCCCGTAGTGCTCAGAAGCTGGGCCCCAGGTCATAGCTAGAGGTCACGTCGGTGGAAGTTAAGAGAAGAGATAGCGCATGATAGACTCTTATTTTGGATTTCGGGGATAGAGAGAGTCAAGGGTGACTCATATCAAAACACCCAATACACGAAATCCTAAAACGCCTTTTGGATAGGTGCGTGGTCATAGTCGATGGTCATGTAGAGGAAGCTTGCGCATGCCGCTAGTTCTCATAGGTGAGGTTTCACGCAAGGCATGTGGATTTGTTTCGTGGAGGTTCTAGTAGGCACCCGAAGAGCTGCCCCAACTCCGAGATTTGAATATCCATTGACCGAGAGGTCAGCAGACCTCGTTGAGGTGGGGGAACTGCATCGAAAGTGCTCAGGGAAGGAATAATCATGCATAGTAATCATAGTGGGATCAAAAAAAGATTCAGGAATCCAGGAAGAATTGAATACTTCTGGGATCAGCAAGAAAACGTTTTATAGGGAGAAAGAAGTTGCTACAATTTTTGTGGTAGCAAGTATGTTATGGTTGCTTGGGTCAGCCAGAGGAAAGAATGCTTGCATGTTTGCAAGTTTTGTTGGTGATGTTGTTGCATAAGGAAGGAAGCAAAAAAGGGCTGAAGTGATGGCTATAAGTTTGATAAAAGAAGCATGAAAGATTCTACTGCAATCAGATATTCAGGTAGTATAAAATTTATTAATGGCAATCATGCAGGAACTGTTAAACATTGCAACAGGAAAGTTGCAATCCAGGTAGTCACAGGGATAGAGACTACAACAAGTTTTATGTTAAGAAAATTGAAATAATAAACTTATTGTTATTAATTATGAACATGCATATGCATAGAATGATGAGTCATTCTATTTGCTCAAGTTGTTTGGTAATTGTGATTGAATTGATAGGTGTAGGCAATTCTAAGATCATTGCATAAGGTGTTGTACATATTGAATTATAATGTACAGAAAATACTGACAATTTGTTGGTTGTATGAAAGAAGAAACATTACAAGAAAAATAGTATGCAGTTTGGTGCCTATGGAAAACCACAAGGATGACTGCATTCATAATATGACAATAGCCAAGATGAATTATGAAATGGAATTTCCTGTTTTGGGGAAAAAGTTGAATTCCTTTTTGAACTAATTTGGAATTCCTAAATGAATTATTTTATGTTTTGTCATGATAACTGTGTGTGGGTGATGCAGATGATATGTTGTTGATTAAAGTTAGAATGTTGATTACAAAGAGTAGCTCGAGAAGATGTTGATTGGAAATCTCTGAGGGCAGTTGGAACTCTGGGAGCCACGATTTTCTGAGACTTCCTGAGTCAGCCTATTGTTGAAGCCCAAGGAAAGGGAGGTGTAGTAGTCGATGGATTGTGTGATAGTGAAGGTGTACACTCCTGTGGTGGGACAGGCATGTGGGGAATGAAAGACCGTTGGTTGGAGTGTTGCTAAGGTTTGAATGGTTGGAGTGTTGTTGAGGTTTGGTACCTTAGCCTAGATCATGTGGATATGGATTGTGGACTGTGGATATCTTGGGAAGCCATTTTCCCAATGGATTCATAGCCCTGCTCAGGGCTGGAAGGTCTTATCAAACAAAAGATAAGTACAATTCTCTAATTATTGTATGTTGTGTATGTTGTATACAAGTTATAATGTTATTAGAATTGTTTGTATATATGCATATATACATTGCATATATGCTTGCATTACCTACATCCATGACTGTACACAATGTGTTTCATATTTTATTGCTTAAAGAGTATATACCTTATGCTAATCATGTAATCGATTGGAATGTGATTCAGGTGGAGCAAGAAGGTGTCTTGCAAGTGCATCTGGTGAGCATATTTGACCAGGAAAGGCAAGCAGCTCTGGAATCAAGCCATAGGGTTTGTAAAGGTCTAATGGACCTGGTACGGTCCCAAGGACATGACATGGGAGCATAAAGATGCTATGCGGGCAGAATACCCGCATCTTTTTGAATATTTTGGGGAAATCTTGTTGATGTTGTGTGAAAGTTGCACTGAGGATAGTGCAAAAATAAGGGGAGGGGATTGTAATATCCCCAAGGACGAGTCCCAATTGTATTTATAAATTGTAAACATGTTTTGTAGGCTGGTGAGCCGAGTTATAATAAGGGAGGAAGATTATTTGGTGATTAGGCTGAAGAGCCTAGGTGTTAAAGGCCAGGAGCCTGAGTTTGTATATCTAATTATGCAGATCATTAATAAAATATAAACATCACTACATGCAGACCGACCATGAAGAAAGAGTGATGGGGGACTAAGCTTACACAAGGTTGGGTAAGGGAGGAGGCTAAGTGTGTGGGCCTAGGGAATAAGCTAGGGGGCTTACCTCTAAAGGGGATAATAATTTATTATTATTTTATTAAGGCTAAGGTGGACACGTTGAGTGTTGTCCTAAGTTCTTGTAAAGGGAATGTGTGCTAAGTAGAAATCATGCGGCTCCAGGAAGACAAGTGTCGACTTGGGTGCATGCAGTTAAAATATGAAGTGCCAGTTATTTTGGGGGTCGTGAGTCATTCTTCCAACCTCTGTGTGGGTTCGTCCTCCATTCGACCATCCACTGTCTGAACTATGTGGCCGATGTGTTTGATCTTGGTATGCCTCATGCATCTCTGAAACTCGAAGCCGATACACCCTCAGTCTCAACCCATTTTTGCCTCTGCACTCGACCCCTCTATTTTTTCCTCTGGTCATGCATCCTAAAACCAGTGAGAACCCATGGACTGAGTCACGTTTTCTGTGAAGCCCAGGTATCCTGTATTTTTCTAACCTGTGTGGTGTCGTAATGGTGGGTTGTTGTTGGCACGCAGTTCCTGGATTGAGTGTGGCTTGCTGCCTTCTATCATTCCTGTGTGAATGAGTGATGAACCGTTACTGTTGTCCTCACTCGGCTGGAGCTGAGTCGAGGAATGTGCTGAAGAAGTGGGTTGTCAGGCCCGTGGTAGAAGAGGTAGGTTTTCAGGCTTGTGAGCAACTCTCTCCAAGTGAGAGAGTCTATTGGGAAGTGGTTTTCTCCTAGAGAGAGTCTAGCACCAACTATGGAGCTCTGAGAATTCTTGATCCGGCATGTTGCTGAGACCCAAAGAGGGAGGTGAAGCACTAATGGATTGTGCTTGTGAAGGTGTATACTCCCAGGTGGAATAGGAATTTGGGGAATGAGAGTCTGTGAGTAGTGGGTGTAAGAAGGCTCCTAGAAAGAATCTTTCAGGTTGCTCTATGTAGTTTTCATGTAACCTCAACCTAGTCTAGGAATCCCTTGCCTTGGGTGGAGCTTATTCCCAGCTCGGGGTTGACCCACTGCTAAGCATGATGAGCAGCGTGGTCTATGGCTAGGAGGTTCATGGAAGGTCTGCACATAGTTGATGGCCTTCTAATAAAAGATAAGTACCACTTTTATGTTGATTTACATGTTGTGTAATGGTACATATGTTGTAATTGATGAGTATCGCCTATATATGTTGTATATGTTGCATGTGTAGGCTTACTGTTATTTCCTCATTATTATGTTATATATACGTAGAATAGTCATTCTATGTTTACATGGATGTGTATGTTTTCCGCAAGTATCTCTATGTGGAATAGCCCAATAGTTTAAGGTTGGAGCTATCATAGATTAGAATAGAGCAGTAGAGCTGCAGGAGTAGTGGTGTTTCCCGACCATGGGGTTGATGGCCGGGGACGTTACAAATATGGTATCAAAGATTTAAAGGCTAAGTTAAGGTTTTGTAGGTGGAATTGCCTAGCCTGTTGGTGGTTGGGGATGTTACAAAAACAAAAAATATAAAATGGCACACATTCACACACATTACATAGATATTTTACCCTAGAAACTTAAACTAGGAAAACCAACAACCTATTTAGAGTCACACCTATAATCTTGTATTCATCATATTCTTCATTGTTTAAAATTCAATATATATAGGATCTTGTGGCATCCAAAACCCCTAATCTATTGACCTGTATTAGTCAACAACCCTGATTCCTTAACCAGAATTAGAAAACCATCGACGAAAAACCATGTGTCAGAAACCCACTAAAATGGACACAAAAAACTGCCAAAAAAATAAAATTTTGAGGGCTCTACCCCAATGTGACCCCTCACGCATCTAGTGCAATGCAACGCATGGGTTTGGTCATGCAAAGAATATAACACATACCCAACATTAGTTTATGTGGTGAATATATGAATGGAGATATTAGTTTTGCAGTGATTTATATTAATGGAGAATAGTTTTGTTGAATATATATATATATATATATATATATATATATAATCATTCAAACCTTGTTAGAATTCAAGTGTACTGGTTTCTTTTCTTATTTATTTTCCCTACTTTCTAATTTGAACTATTTTCTAATATGAACAATTTAATATTGATAAAAAAAACATCTCAAGGGGAGGTTTAGAAAAGTAACTCTAGATAATCTTTTTAAACATACAGAATTATTAGAAAAATGTAGAGAAGAGATAGAGAAGTAAAACTTGAAACAGAGTTAGAGGCAATGCTTGATAACAAATTTAGATCTTTATACGACAAGATTCAGAGATACATAGACATTAGAATATTAGGGTTCGAGACTCGGTTGCAGAAAATAGAGGTTAGATTACAAGAAATGGAAAAACAAAGAAAATAAAAGAAACAGTCGACCTAAGAAGGAGAAGTTGAAGAAAATTGTAATCTAAAAGACAAGATTAAAGAGATAGAAAAAAAGATAACTAACAATTTAGCCCTAAAAATTTTGGAAAATAGATTGGATATCAAACCCATGAAAAATGAAATGAATAAGATAATCGAGTTGGATCATGAGCACAACAAAAGGTCCCCAAGCCTTATTATTTTTGGTATGAAATAATAGAAGATGAGGACATGCTAGCAATAGTAAAAGGGCTAAAAAACAAGTCACGAATTGAAACCACTTACCTCATAGAAGCAAAGAGTTTAGGAAAAATAATCAAACATAAAGATAAGTTGATTCATGTCAAGGTAAGCTCTAATGATCATAAATATGGAATACTCATTAAATGTCCAAGCTTAAAAGGGTTAGGAATATTTATAAATGAAAACCTCATTCTAGAAGACCAAGTTGAATTAATGAAGGAACATTAAAAGGTAAAAGAAGCCAAGAAGGAAGGAAAATGAGCAATGATTATAAATCAAAAAAGATATTATAGACCAAAAAGATAATAATAAATAACAATTGGAGACACTTCGGATCCTCTCTTGGAACTGTTGTGGCTTTCCATGGTGCAAAGGCCCTATGTTGAATTGTATCCCAAGTGAAATTGATATTATTTTTCTAGTTGAAACTTGGGAGCATGAAGACTCTAAGGTCCCTAACATAGAAGAATTTCTCTTGTGGCCAGTATGGAATAAGAAATCCTACCACAAAAGGATGGGAAGTATAGTGTGTTACAGAAAAAAGAACATTTCTCCTCACATTCAACTTCATAAGATAAACCCTTTCAATCAGTACATTTGTATAGATATTTATGACTTTAATGCTAAGAAGATTTAAATAGAAATATGTTATTTTGTGCATATTAATTCTACCTTTTTTAAGAAAATAATTTAGAAAAAAATTGCCAATATAATATCTTAGAGAAAGATATTTATAGTCTGAGAAATGAAGGTAATAAAATCCTTGTAGGAGACTTTAATGTTAGAACTGCAACTATTCAATATGTTATTTTAAGCAACAATTCCAACCCTAATCCTTTATGGCTAGATGAGGACCTAGTTTTAGATAGAAAGTAAAAAAGAAACTCTAAAGACGAGATCAAGAATTTGTTTGGTACCGAGCTAATCAAGATCTATAGTTCTCAATACATAATAATTTGTAATGACTTAATTAAGTGGACAAAATATAATCAGGTGACTTGTATTCATGCATCGGGCAGTAGTATCATGGATTATGTGATATCTAATATCCTTGTTTAAAACCAAATAGTAAATTTTTACCTTTTAAATGACCATGAACCTGACTCTAATCATACACCTTTAACCCTAACTCTAATATTTACCATTCTCAAAATCCCCATTGAAGAAATTTTCAATAATCAATGGTACCTGCTTCTTGACAAAAGTAAATTTGATTCTTAGAGGACTTAAATAGTGAATCAAATCTCCTATCTTATAAGGACAACATTGAATACCTCTATCATGATTCTATGACAACCCTTTCTACTTCCATTGACAAGTTCTCCATTGAGATGTTATGTAAAAACAAGAATAGAAAAACCAACCCTTTTTATGATAACAAATGTAAAATTTCTAGAAAATACATTAGGCGTGCTTCTAATGACTCCTTAAAATATGATAAGATAAATACATACAAAGCCCAAATTAAAAGGAAAAAAAGTAATATATAAATACAAAGCAAGAGCATATTTTGCACCTATCTAAGATAGATCCCAAGAAATAATGGAGGAAAATTCTAACTCGTAAGACTAAATAAAATAATATGATTCCCTTGAAGGACTATAATTCCTACCTAAAGAATCGATACTAATCCCCTAATTCCATGGGAATCTTTCCAAACATTGTTTTCTTTAGAAGACGTAGAGTTTGGGATTAAGAAGCTAGAAAAAGGGAAATCAAAGGAAATCAAAGGATATAAAGTTGAAATCTTAAAAATTAGAGAGACTATCCTCATCCCTCACATACACAAGCTCTTCAATTTATAAGTTAAGAAGGGCTTCTGTAAACCTTTGATGCAAAGCCTCATTGTTCCTATTTTTAAAAGTGGGGATAAAAACAATCTCTCTAATTATAGGACCACTATGATTAACCCCATTTTAGCCAAGCTATACGAGATTGTTTTGGAAAATAATATTAGCATATGGCTAGAAAGTCGTGGAAAAATAGTTATAGGCCAAGTCATATTTAGGAGATATCATTCAATTATGGACCACCTTGTTACACTTAGGATCATTGCTGAGGAGTGTCACAATAATAAAACCAAACTCTTTTTTTTGTTTTGTTGAATTTAGAAAATATTGACGCGGTGCCTAAGACAAACCTCTAGAATAGGTTGGAAGAGATAAAATTCTATTTTGAGTTGAGGGTTGTTGTGGAAAGGATATAATGAGAATGTTATTACCAGTTTAGGAAGATTGAGGGCTGGCCGTAAGAGATTAACTATAATATAGGAGTAAAGCAAGGTTTCCCCTTGTCCCCTACCCTTTTTGGAATATACATTGACTATTTTGAAAATTGTTTGGAAGAAGCGGGTTGTGTCGACCCAATTCTCGTTGGTATAGTCATCATTCTTATTGTTTACACTAGTGATATTGTTATTATAGTGAGGAGTCCATATGATCTTGGAAAGCAAATAAGAATCCTTGAGGATTTTTACTCTAGTATGGGTATGAGTATTAACACTAAAAAAATGAAAGTTATGATAATTAAATCCCAAAAGATCACTTACAATACTTGCATATATGAAAGCAACCACTTGGAGGAATTGCATTCATACAAACATCTCATAATTGGTATTCATCACAAGCTCAACTAGAACTATAACATTAAGAAAAAGGATAAATGGAGGGTGGAAATCTTATTATGGGATTGAAAACAATTGTAAATCAGTGGACCTTTGGATATAGGATAAGAAGAAACTCCTCTTTGAGACTCTCATTACTCCAACTATTTTATATGGATGTAAATTTTAGGGATGAAATATATCTAGAGAATAGTCGAGAAAGATAGATAAGATCCAAAGGAATTTTATAACTTATAATATCAAAATTAAAGGCAATACACACTATCCTATCCTCATAGAAGTGAGTCTTTTCCCCATTGAGAACATGGCTACAACCATGTACCTAATGTATAAGAACAAGTTAAACAACATGGAAGATAAGAGAATCCCTAAAATCACTTTCAAATCAAGCAGGGATGGCATAAAGATGCCCAATCTTGGCTAAAACATTGGGAAATAAAGGAAGAGATCATTCTGCAAAATAAGGATAATGTTAAACATATTATTACATTTAAATTTAAGGAGACTTTATGGTGCAACAAATAATTAGAGGGTAAAATAAAATTAAGATACTATAAGGAGGTGATAAACCGTAATCTAGAATATCAAAAGTATCTCTTTGTTCTAACTAGTGGAAAGAAGAAAATCAACATTGCTAAAATAAAAACAAATTCTCATGAGCTCCATAGTGAAACTAGGTGTTGGACACTTCTCAAAACACCTAGGGATGAAAGAATCTATCATCTTTGTGACACTAAGAGGCTTGAAAATTAAAAACATTTTCTCTTAGAATGCATGGCATATAGTCAAATAAGATCTCATTTTCAAAAGATTTGTCACACTACCAACCTTTCTAACCTTATATATATATATATATATATATATATATATATATAAAAATTTTGTATAGATAACTTTAAATTTATTGTGCATTATATGTCTTCCTTTAAATTGAGAGGTAAATACCATGAGGGGTGTTACAATATTTCACTCTTGTTTCTTAAAAGTAGAGTTGTTTCCCAATTGTACTCCTATTTTTAGGGGCAACATTGTTTCCATGTTTGTGCATTTTTTTATTTTTTTTAAAGGCAA
>ML794073.1:641798-697848 GCA_009831015.1 Picea engelmannii
TGTGTGTGTGGCCTTATTCTTATAACCTTATGCAATTTTTGCAACCATACACATTTTTTTGAAGGTTGATTAAAAACTTATGTATAGATAACTTTAAATTTGTTGTGCATTATATGCAATCTGTTAAATTGATAGGTAAATACCATGAGGGGTGTTATAATATTTCATTATTGTTTCTTTAAAGTAGAGTTTTCCCAATTGTATTCCTATTTTTACAGGCAAAGTTATTTTTATGTTTGTGCATTCTTAATTTGAAAAAAACAAAAAAAACAAGGTAAAAGATCATTTTCCCCAATGAGAAAAACTGATTTGTCATTTTTTCTTATGGTTGTTCTAGTATTTTGAATTTTCTATTTATGTTGAATGTATTTATGTTGTAGAGTATTTTTCTTCATTTGTTATAAGTTTCTCCTTAGGTTCAACATTTTTTCTTACAGTGAGACTCAAATCTTGTTATTGTTCTTGCACATAGACTTGTATTATAAATTTTCCATTTAAAATAAATTTATAATATAAAAAAAAGAAGGTGAAATTATATTAATGTGGAGATATGTTGTTGAATCTATGACCTCTAAAGAGAAAACAAATGTTCTTAATTATTAAGCTCACTCATATTATTATGAGAAAAGAGAAAAAAAAAAGTAAGAGAACTATTAAAACATCCTTATAAAGGAAAAATGATAGAAAAGTTGTTGAATAACCCTTAAAATGTATGAATTAGATACAATTCTTCATAGTTTCTTCTCTGAAGCCACCCATAAAAACATATTTGAAAAAAAAAAAATTTAAATATTATTTACATAGATTTTTGAAATTAATTAATATAATTCTCTAAAATTAATAAACCTCATATCTCACGTACCAAAGTTAATGTGAGCATGCAAAGAAGAAGAATATTGAAATCAAATCTCCTTATCATTGCAACTATATTTTACAATTTTAAGGCTTGGGAGTTGTATAATACAACATATAGCAACATGGTAGTCGAGATGGCTAGCTGTCTCACATGTTGAAACCTTGTTGCTCATTCCAATTTGAGTTTTGCTTAGACATCGTTGACGATAGAATATTTTTACCAGATGTTTCCATTTGGAGAGTATATCATACAGCTTCATTACATTTGTACATATCAAGGAAAATCTTATTATATTTAGAGAGTTTTAATAGTACAAAGTAATGTATTGTTGCTAATAGTAAGAATAATAAGTGGAGTTGAAAAGGTAGCAAGTGCCTACCAATTGTGTAGAGGAGATGGAGCACAACTCAGTGAGTTTACCAGGAGGAAGTAGGAGAAGCAAAGGTAGAGCCAATAGTAACATTGGCAGGAGCAAAGTAACCAACAGCAGGTCAAGATCAAGGCATTGATCTTGAACCAATGTATCCAGGATCAATAATAGATTCCCATGTTAATCTTGAACTAGTTTACCCATAATCAGTAACAGATTCTTTAATTTCAAATCCTTCAATAGAGAAACCCAGGGAAGGGTAGGCTAGAGCCACTTAATGTTGATTCTGTTGAGTAAGTGGATTAAGAAAGTGTTAGTTTTTCCTTAGTTATAATAGTCTCAACATTCTTATCTTAATGAGTGTCTAGTATGGAGGCAGTTAGTTCTAGAGATAGCCATGCTATTTCATTGCTAATTAAAAAAAGCACAATTATCAATGGATTGAGGAATCTATGTGCATTGAGGTCTATGCACTTATACAAACACAAGATAGTGACTTACAGATGACTCGTTTTATTTTACACATAATTCAATCAGTTATTTATTAGATGCTAGAACAAAGCTGGTAGAATTAAATGGATGGTGATATGTGTAAAATTTTAATGATCCTACCAAACTCCAGTATTGTTTAAACTTAGTTGTTATTTCTGCTCAACACCAAGATGAGTGATAAATTTTCTTTGAAAGTGGAGTTTATAGTTAGCTAGCTCATTTAAAGAGTTTTAAAATTAAAAAAATGCAAAATTGTACTTAACATGGTTAACTTTTTGGGCGGGCCCCAACTCGTGCATCAGGAATTAGTGTTGTTATCTTCTCTCAGGATGGATGTGAAGCTCTGATGACTAAGGTTCCCTTCCTTCCTCTACTATACTATAGGTATCTAATTGAGGGCGATTGTATGTGGTAAGGAAGCAATCTATTCCTTCATGCCATTTTAGGTATCTAATTGAGGGCGACTGTATGTCGTAAGTAAGCAATCTATTCATCCATCTCCCCTCTCCTGCCATTTCAGCCGACATCAGGGTGTTTAGGGAGAGAGAATTCAATCAACTGTAGGGAGAGGGATGACTTATGTTTTTGTAGAAGCCTCATGTGACCGATATAATTCGTTGTCATAGAATTTTTATAAGTTTAATAGGCTTAATATTTAATCAAATTACTTGAATTAATACAATCTTTAAAAATTAAGAGACAATATGATTCTTGACCAAGATAATCTGTTGTTATAAAATTGTTCCATACTTAATATTTTATCAAATTACTTGAATTAATAGAATCTTTAAAAATTACGAGACAATATGATTCTTCATCTATCAAATTTTCTAGAACAATTAAAGAAAGGGCATCCAAATTAAAATTGGTCTTCAGTGCACTCAAACAGTTGCAACATTGAGGCCTTCAATGTTTGATGTTGTGTTTTTATCACTGGCTAGTGAGAGGGAACATCTACCTTCACCCACAAGGTTTTCTTTCATAGATTTGGATAGTGTGGGCACAAGGTTTTCTTTTATAGATTTGGATAGTGTGGGCATATCTACCCCAAACAAAACATCAAGCAGTACAAACACTGTCAAACTATGCAAATGAGAATAGGTGTTAAATCCAACAAAGAAGCCTCGACCAACATTCTAAGATTTTTTTTTATAAAAGTTAGTTTGAATTCTACAAATTTTTTTACAAAAGTAAGTTTGAATTATGCTCTAAGCCATGTTTTTAATATTAAAAATATAAGAAAAACATAAATATACTTAGAGGAATTATAGGAACTATTAAAAAAATAATATCCATTTTTAAGCATTGAACATACTTATCATAAATACAGTTAATACAATTAGAGAAATTATATATATATATATATATATATATATATATATATATAGCTTATTCTTTGTTGTTCATCTTCTGCAACAACATGTAGAAGGCACTGGCAAGCTTTTGAAGAAGCACACAAAAATGATAGTTTGTTGAACCAAATGCAGAAAATGGAGAAAAGCTCCTGAACAAGCACACAAAAATGATAGTTTGTTGAACCAAAAGCAGAAAATGGAGAAAAGTTCATGGGGAGGCAATGCATGGGGAGGTAGACAAAAAGAGAAGGGTAGAAGATGGGAACAAAAGAGAAGGGCACACGATAAGAGCACCATGATAGAAAATCTTGCATGTTATACTCATGTCCAACATACACATTTCCACTAAAATGGCAACCAGGTTGTCCATGAAAAACATTTTAAGATCTTATTACGAAAAGTATTTCTGTGGAAAACAAACATTTAATGTTAGAGAAGTAATGATATGTTTATTTCTAGCATTACTTCACTTTGGAAAAAATTATTAAGTAAAGGTGTCTCTGAATCTAAGATTTTGGTGGATAATGTGGATTTATGCCTCAAGATGAGGCCAAATAAGACCTCAAACAAAAAATTTAGAATAAAAAATGAAATCCATGTAGAAAATTGTATGAATCTATCAAAAGTTTGGTTAAAATGGTTCAATAGAAAACAAATTATTATTAGTCCTTGTTGGCACAGAATTGATCAGACTATGGTCCTTCTCAGGTTACCAACAAAAGGTACCATGTAGTCTAAAGTGTTGGCATTTTCATCTCCTCCGAAGAGAAGAAGTCTCACCCGAAGTGCAACCAAGACAGAAGGATAGGGAAGGGCAAGGAGAATACTTAGGTGGGTTCCCAGAACCTTCAAGATTCACCGTGATCTTGCGCAAGACAGGCTAACTGTAGAACAAATCTAAGCTCATATACACAAGAACTGGAGATACTTAGGTTGTGAAAATCATTTATACACCGAAACATCATATGTAACTTATGAAGCATAAATAAGTACAGTAAAGCTACAACACACAAGCATAAACATAGAATGATGCAACATATTTAAATTTTTTGGATCCTTCTTTATACATTATCATCAGGTCTTATCAGATACAACCTTAGAGATACAAAGTAATGCTATGTTATAGACTTCTGGCTCTGGACCCATGTCACAGAGCTCTATTTACCCAAAACTGTATATAGATTACATTTACAGAACTAAAACCCAACTTATCAACAATAGACAAGAAGAAGAAGAAGAAGAAGAACCCTAACAACCCGAGAGCAACCTGAACCCAACCCAAACCCTCGGAACAAAAAGGGGAGAACCTTTTTACAATCGTATTCATTTGATATATATAAGCTGAGTAGGGTCTTCTGGCTTTGGGCTCACATGATTTCTTGTTCTGTTGCAACTTCTTTTTCCTTGCTGGCATTGCGTTGTCCTTTTCCGCAACCAATTTCTGTTACTTTTTCTTGCTTTGTTGTCCAACTTCTTCTATAGCTTATGAAAATTGTGTTAAACCAAAAATGGGACTATAATCCTTCTTGTGCAACTTCCAATCCAAAAACGAAGGGCCCAAAAGGCTCCAACCACAAGCCTTGACTCACCCTCGAGTCAAGCTCTCGGCTCTTTCACAGATTCTAGGAGAAATTGTTGCTTTCCCTTGTCCTCCTTTTCCTCTTCTGATTGCGATTTCTCTTTCTCTGCCTCTTCAAATGAAGGGCCCAACTCTGGGACCAACTCTAAGGCCCACTTCTCGACTTCTTGAAAGCTCCCAACTTTATCTAGCCATTTCCTGGAAAGGAGTGAGGCCTCGACGATGAACTATTGGGTCACATCTGTGATACATTCCTTGGGCTTAGATGTGGCCAAAGAGTTCCATTTAGAATCTGTTGTTGCATCGACCTGATGCATTTGCATGTATATTGTCTGAATGTCAAGTTGAAAGTCACGTAACTTCTTCTTGGCTACAGATTGCGCCTCAAATAGAGCGTTCAACTCATTATTTTCTTGTTGAATCTGATCAAAATTTTGTTGTTTCTCCAATGTATCCATATTAGTCGCAACTTCCTCATTTAGCAATAGGATTCTAGCGCACACGTCTTCTAGAGTCTCGTTGTGCCTAGCGATGATGCCCATCCAATTGCTGACTTCTCTGAATATTTTTGTGCACTCAGTTGTGCGCTTGTGTAGTGTTTCTTGGGCATTGTTTCCTTCTAACACTATTTTATCCATCTTCTCCTGCATTAATGTTGCGCTCTACCTGGAAGTTGTCTCTAGTTCCTTCTGAACCTCTAGTAGCTCTGCCTCTTTATGTACCTCCACTTCCAAAGTTGTGCTTCCCATGGCACCCTCAACCTTGGCCATTGAGGAAGTGTGCTGGGGACTTTGAACTTGTGGCTTCTCTATTGTTTGATTTTCCTTATGCTGTACAAAAGGTATGATCTGTTGGTCCAAGGATTCAGGACTCGGGCTAGTCAGTTGTAACCTTTGCTAAGGTACTTCTGGATTTGGACTAGGAAATGTTGGTCTCTGCTCGGGTATTTCTAGGGGATCGAGTTGCATGGGTTCTGGATCAATGGTTTGGGGTGGATTGTCGATTTGGGAGGTGGTGACTGGGGTTGTGGTGGTGATGGAGGGTGCTTAGTGATGATGGTGGATGGATGGGTGTTAGGCTCAGTTTCATTCTGAATATGTATGATGCGGGTTGCTCGAACCGTTGAGCGAGTGCAGGGGACAGTGGATGAAATGGGTTGGGGGTTCATAATTTTGCTTGACGAGATCCCCGTCCTGGTTTTCTTGGCTACAGGCTCTGTAATGTATGCATCACTAAGGATTTCATTGAAATCCTTACTTGTCAATGTGGCTTTCTCTGGTAATTGCAGGAACATCGGTAGTGTTATTTTCTTCTGCTCTAGTGGTTGTGTCTCTTCCTCCTCTTTAGAGTTCGTCTGTGGTAGAGCTTCTTTCTTATGTTTCACTGGGCCTGAACTCAATCATACCCTTATTTCCCGACCTTTCTTCTTTAGCAACTCCGTTGGAAAAACACAGTGCATCCCCGACTTGCACAGGTTGTGTTTGACTCTAGGCCATGACATCATCTCCATGTCGAAGGCCTCTTCGTCCAAATAGAATGACAACATCCATGAGTGAAATTTCTCCCTGTTGGCATACCTCGGCCACACAAAAGTATGGTGTCAGTTCATGTTGAAGGCTATGTTCCTCGTGTTACAGTTAAGCAACTCCTGTGGAATGTGCAAATTTTGTGTTGCGTCAATAAGCCTGTTGTACCACTTGGAGAACGTCGTGTTGTTGAAGGCTGTGTTCTCTAAGTCTGTCGTTGAATGCCAGGGCTCAAGCATTTTTGTTAGGAACCCCTTGTCTGTTAGCACCAACGGTCTTCCAATTGGTGGTGTTGATCCAAAATGGATCCATGAACCAAAATGGATCTAGGAAGGCCTAAAAATCAAAGTTCTTGGAATCAGACAAAACCAACACCATTGCTTCTATCTCATTGCGTTGATTCCATCCATATAATTTTTTCCTCAAATGAACACCATATGTGAAAGTTATCGCGTTTTGATTAAATTCCCAAATAAGAAAAAAGTCAATTGTTCAAAGTCAATGCTGACATCAGCAGGTACGATAGGTGACGTCAAGATGATGTCATGATGATGTCCTCATATTGACGTGGCGTCACCAGGAGGTGACACGTGTCATGCATATTCATTGTTTTCGGGCTGAGTTGGCACTGTACGGATTTGACATGTGTCACTATATGGATGACACGGGGCAGTCTGTATAGTGATGTGGCCCAATGGCAGGATGACATGTGGCAGTACGAAAGACAGTTGGGTTGTATGAATGCTGACGTGGTAGGGTAAATGTACAATACGGGCATGACATTGCAAAACACATGGATGTATAGTGGATGATGTGGCAAGTGACAAGGTTGTACGACGGTGACATCACAGGATGACTAGGATGTATGGCGATGACGTGGTAGGATGACTAGGATGTACATAGATGATGTGGCAGGATGAATGGACACTGACTATGCCATTGATTGTGTTGGTATGGACCAATCCGAGGGCGACATGTGGCCCAATCAGAGGGTGCCACATAGCACCCTGTATTTTTCCAATGAAAACTAGTTCAAAAAAATTGTTTTGGGCTTTGGGAGTTTTGAACCTCCAACCTCCTTGGGTGGAAACAGTTTCGTGAAAGGGGGCAGACCATTCGGGCTATGGTGGTACTTGTTAAACCACTTGGCCCATTTCCCTTTTGTGTTAGCGGTGGCACGGAGTTTGGGATAGGCCCTAATCGGTGGGAGACAACCCTGACCGACCAGGGGCTAAGGACCTAGGGGCTTAAACAACTACAAGCGCATGGGGGCTTAAGGGTAGGCCATATGGCCAAGCTAACGACCAAGGGTCGGAGATTAGGGGGCTAAAAACTAGGAGTGCACTATCCCATAGACATGTGGAGCCTCACATATGGATAGGAGCCAAGAATAAGGGGGTTGTGCCCTGAAGTATTTCTAAATTTGGGTCTTTTACATTATAATATGATTTTTAATGTTGTTTTAGCCTGATTTTGGGAGATTTTGGTCATTTTTGGGAGATCTAGAGCTCTTTTTGAGGCCAGATCTTGGGAGGAAGTTGGGAGGTTGTTGCCAACTTAAAACCTATATAAACTAGAGGTTCTTGGAGGCCTTATGGAGGTTCATAGAAGGAGAAATGTTGAGGAATTTGATAGTCAAAGCCATTTTTATGCAGGGAAGCTATTAAGGAGAGGAACTTTGCAGGCCATTTCTGGGAGCTTCGTTCAACCGTTTTTAGTGTCGTCAGTTGTGTTGGGTTCTTGAGGTCTAACATAACACAAATAGACTAGTTTGTAATCCATTTGAAAATTTTATGATGTACTTTTTAAGATTTGAAGAGAAATAAGAAAGCCTCACCCACTTAGACAAAGGCCCAGAGACGTAGGCAATATTGCCAAACTCTGTTAACAACTTTGTTTTTATAGTTTGTTGATTCTTTGTGCTTATTTCCATATATGTATATCTTATTATGGATTCCATGTTACATCATTAATTCTTCATTTTTCTTCAATTCCTAAATGGTTAATGAATTCATGTTTTAAAACTCAACCATAGTCTTTAAAAGATATTTTCGGATCAGGCGTCCACTTGAGTATTGCAAACACAAGAAGAAAGTATCCATATGTGAAGGTACCACCTTTCTCCTATGATTCCTCATGAGCCACAAGTAGTTCCTCCAAAAAATAGCTACACAAGTTGAAGACAACGCCATTGGCGCAAAAATCTGCCACTGATAATGCATGTAGTATGCATTCTCCCTTGTAGTAAGACCTCGTGACTTTACTGGCTATGATGTAGCTACTAGTCCTGACTGTCTCAGGTAGTATGGGATCGATCTTGGCTATGAGCCCCCCCCTTTGTGTGTGGAACCTTTCATATATTTCGGGCTCCCCTTTCTTCTTGTTGTGCTTTTTGGGACCTTAGAATCCTTTGGACATGTCCTCGCCCTCAAGGGACAATCTAGTGAGCTGGTGGATGTCTTCTTCATGGATTGGATATCTCTTATCCAACCACAAACTTCTGTCATACACCCTGCTGATAAGGAACTTATGATCCGGATTTATGTAGGAACACAATGAAATACAGAAATACAGATAAACACAGAGATGCAACGAAAATAAGACTTCATTTCATTAATAACAAATGACTGAAATATGCTTACAGACAGAATGGAAATAAACTAGCTGGGGCGCTGGTAGCTTATCTCTGAGAAGAGATGTGGCGGCTACTGGCCTCTGAACTGTGTTACAATGAGGGTCGAAGGCCTATTATTATTGAGGGACAATGGAAAACCCTAAACATCCAAAGACCTAACCCTAGGAGATGAAACACCAAGACTATGGGCCCCGTTTGGGTAAGTTGGTACATCAACTTCCCGGGGACGTAACTTTGGCATACGATCTCCGTTTGACGCGTTCTATACCTCGTTAGAAATATCTATCCGAGGAATACAACTTTTGGGTGAGCAACATTGATGTGCAATCCGTGTTGCTCCCTGTTTTCCCAAAAAACGTCGTTTAAGGCCTCAAAACGGCTCCGGAAGTTCAGGACCCGAAAAACTGCTAAAAATATTAAATTGTGCGGAAACTGAAAAACTGAAAGAAGCAATGGTGGGGGTCCAAGTGGAATAGGAGGTTGGCCACCAATGTCCACCTGGATCATTCCTCCCCCCTTAGGAAGCAATGGTCCCCATTGCGTTGAGTTCCTCCATGAGATGAGGAAACTTCTGCTGAACTTGGTCCCTCGTGAGCCATTTGCCTTGGTGAAGGAGTTGGCCTGCTTTGACAACTCGATATAGAGGTATCCCTTGTTTTCGAGTGTGCTTGATCTATGTATCCATTATCTGATCAGTTTTGGCTTGTTCCATGCAGTCTGGATTTAACTCTGTTGGTGTGAGTTGTTCTGCCATGTCGGATGTGGCTAGGAGAGGTGGAAAGTAGGGTCGAAGGCGGTCCACATTGAACACTGGGTGCAGACCAAGGAATGGTGGAATGCTAAGCTCAAAGGCATTTTCCCCTACAGACTTGGTGAGGCTGTACGGCCCATATCGGAGCGGACGAAGCTTGCGGTGGGGTCCAGCGAGGCGCTCCTTTTGCAAATGCAGCCACACTTTGTCGCCCACCTGGAAGTTGTGTGGCACCCGATGTTGATCATGTCGCTGCTTGTACTTAGCATTAGCTCTTTCCAAGATGTCATGAACCTATTGGCGGATGTGTTGAATGTTCTCAATGAATTTTTTTGCCTTATCCACTTCAGACTGGACATGCGCTAAATCTTCCTGAGTAGCCACAAATGGCAGGGCTATGTCAATGGGACATAGTGGATGGAATCCCAATCCCACTTGAAAGGGGTTGTGGCTGGTTGAGCTATGGAGAGCCCAGTTGTAGCTGTGTTGTACATAGGGGAGGCTCTCATCCCATGTGCATGGATGCTTTGAATTGTACATGCGCAGAATGTGTACGATCATCCGATTGACGACCTTTGTCTGGCCATCAGTTTGCGGATGGAAAGCTGTGGACTTGGTGAGATTGGTGTCCAACATCGACCAGAGGATGAACCAAAATGTACTGAGGAACCTACTATCCCAATCTGAGATGATAGACTGTGGGATCCCAAAGTGTACCCACACTCATTCAAAGAAGAGTTTAGCAGTGGCTTCTGCTGTGATATTCTTCTTGCAGGCCATCATAATGGACATCTTTGAGAATCGGTCGACGACCACAAAAACACAGTCATTGCTATGCTTAGTAGAAGGAAGGCCCGACATGTAATCCATAGAGATGGATTCCCAAGGTCGACTGGGGGTAGGAAGCGGAGTATAGAGGCCTTGCTTCTTGATGGTCGGTTTGGCAATGGCGCAAGCAGTGCAGGACTTGATGTACTTCCCGACATCCTGTCGAAGGTTCGTCCAATAAAAATACTTTTGCAGCACTGCCATGGTTTTCTCGACCCCGAAATTCCCAGCGACCCGACTGTAGTGTGCCTCCCAAATCATCTTGGCACGCTCGCTTGAAGGAACACAAAGGTGTCCTAGGTGACAAAGCAGGGCATCCTGGAGGTGAAAATTGGGAACTTGCTTACCCTCCAAGAGTGTATTTTATGTGTGGCCGAATTCTAGATCACTTGTGTAGAGAAGCAGCCAATCAGAAGTCTCGTGCCCACAAGAGTTGAGCACAGTGGTTAGCGCCGCGATGGGTGGTTGACTGAGGCAGTCTACAACATTATTTGTGCTGCCTTTTTTGTACATAATGTTCAGATGAAATTGTTGCAGGTATGTGGACCACTTCTGATGGAGATCGTTCTGCAACTTGCCTTGTGTCTGTATGAACTGCAAGGGTCAGTGGTCTGTGTGGATGACTGTTTCCTTTCCCAAAATGTAATGCTTCCATTGCCGACAAGCCTGCACAATGGAATACATTTCTTTATCATAAGTGGGATACTTCCGGATTGTGTCAGAAAGTGTCTCACTGTGATATGCCACTGGATGCCCATGTTGAGTAAGGACTACCCCAATAGAATAGTCAGAGGCATCTATCTCGATCTCAAATGGTTTTTGCAAGTCTGGTAATCTGAGCACTGGTGCAGAGAAGAGGCAATGCTTCAACTCCACGAACGCCTTCTGTTGAGATTCAGACCAAAAGAATTTTGCTTTAGCTCCTCCCTTGGTGACTTGACTCAAGGGCCAAGTGATATGAGAGAATCCCAACACAAATCTGCGGTAGAAATTGGCAAGACCTAAAAAGCTGCGGAGCTCTGTTAAGGTGGTTGGGGCTGGCCAATCTTGAATGAATTGGATCTTTGATGGATCCACATGCACCCCCCGCTCATCAATAATGTATCCCATATACTGAACCTGGGTTATGCCAAAAGTGCATTTCTCCAAATTGGCACACAACTTGTGTTGCCGTAGTGTTTGGAGGACCTGTCGGATGTGGTGGAGGTGCTCTTTCCAAGTCTGGCTGAAGATCAGAATGTCATCCAAGTACACCACTACAAATGAGTTGGTGAATGGCCGTAGGATGTCTTCTATTAACCTCATGAAGGTTGCAAGGGCATTCGTCAACCCGAAAGGCATGACCAACCATTCGAAAAGGCCCTCCTTGGATTTGAATGCAGTCTTCCACACATCAGAGGGTTCGATTGGTACCTGGTGATACCCAGATTTCAAGTCGATCTTGCTGAAATATTTTTCCCCCTTGAGTTGGTATAGAAGTTCATCAATCCGTGGGATTAGGTACCTATTCTGGACAGTGATCTTGTTCAGTGCCCGATAGTCAATGCAGAGTCTCCAATTCCCATCCTTCTTCTGCACCAATACGATCGGGCTCCCACAGGGCGATGAACTCGGTCGGATGTGACCTTTCTGCAATAGCTCCTGAATCTGCCTCTTGATTTCATCATTCTCGAGGACAGATCACCGGTAGATGGGTCCATTGGGATGGGGTGCACCTGGGGTCAGATCGATGGGGTGCTTGACCTGGCAGTGTAGAGGCACCCCTGCGGGAGAGGTGAAGATGTCCTCGTACTCCTCCACGACCTTATCCATCTGTTGTTTTCGTGCAGCGGGGCCCTGTCTGGAGGTCATGGCCACAGTCTTCCTCTTTCCCTGAGGGCGGATCATTAGGAAAACAAATTTCCTGGTTTTGGAAATGAGCTTACTACATTGTTTTGCAGTAACCAAAGAGATGGTGGTAGGCGGTGCTATCTCTGGTATCCTGTACATCTTATTGCCCAAAGTGATAATAACAGCACGAGGCCTGGACTCATACACAGCATGTCGCTTCCACAAGTACGGTTGGCCTAATAATACATCAGAAACATCAAGAGGAGCAATGTCACATAATACCTCATCCGTGAAGGGCTTGATGTTATAGGGAAGGCGACATTGTTGACTGACGCAGAGGTCCCGTCCTTGGTGCAACCAACCGATGGTGTATGGTTGTGGGTGTGCTGTGGTCGGCAAGCCCAACCATTTCACGACCTCTACCGAGATGAGGTTCTTCTGGCTCCCGTTGTCGACAATGAACTGCAACGGAGAACCCTTTACCCACATCTTTGAATGGAAGAGACACTCTGCCTCCTCTGGATCTTCTGGTTCCTCCTTCTGGATCTTCGTAGTGGCAACGGTGGCGTTGGGCTCCGCATCGATAATCTGCTTCCCCCTGTCATTCCCCTTGTCAGGTTCTGATTCAGAGTCAGAGCATGCATCCGATTCAGAAGCCTTCAACTCGGCTACTAGTGATTGCTTGGCCCGACACTCACTTGTGTTGTGAGTGGAGCTCTTATGGAACTCACACCACTTCCCCATGTCCTTTTTTGGCTTCGTTGTGTTGTTCTTTGCTTGTGGCTTTTCCAGGTTGTCCTGGGCTACCCCTCCTTGGCTTGGTCCTTGTTTCTGCGGTTTGGGAGTACCTTTCCCTTGCTTCTGATTTGTAGACCCAAAGTCTCGCTTCTTCTGTTTGAACTTCTGCTCAATCTTGGCAGCATATCGGTATGCCACACCAAGCGAGGAGATGTTGAGGAACTCCATTTCCTCCTGAATGTATCTGTGCAGACAACTACAGTACTTTAACACCAAATGTTTCTCTGAATCTTTAATACCCAACTTTGTGCATAAGGTATGAAACAGATTCGTCATCTCATGCACATCTTGGTCCCTTTGCTGCCGCAACATAGTCCATTGTATGTATTTGTACTCATAGCTCCCCACAGGATAATATTGTTCCTTGATGGCATCTTAGAAAGAATTCCAAGTGGGTGCGGCTGAGAACAAAGAGGGTTCTCCCTTGCCCTCTTGCTTCGAGTAGGTTTCCCACCAGTCCTTGACATGGGGGGCGGCTTTGAGGAGTGTGAAAATAATCTTTTCTCGGTCGGAAAAGTCATGAACCGAGAAATATCCTTCTAACAGATTCAACCATATATCTACGACATCTGCATCTATTTGGCCGTAAAATATGGGAATGTCAAAGTTTACTTGTACCTTAAAAGGAGTGGCGCCTCCAGAGTGGCTTCTGGATGTCGATGCACCGCCAGTCGGAATCCGTTGAAGAATCTGGGCAAAGTTGTCCATCATCACGTTCCTTTGTTTCTCGAGGGCCTCCTTGAGCAACATTTTGATAGGATATCCTTCTCCCTCATCTTTCTTTTCTTCCCCCATGGGCGGTCATCGAGGTTTGCGAGGATGATCTTGCAAAGGTTCAACCAAATCGAGCCCCAACTCCTTATACCCTGATCTCGTTGGGGACATGCAAAGAAGGATCGAGAATGAGCAGACCGCTCTGATACCACTGATCCGAATTTATGTAGGAACACAATGAAATACAAAAATACATATAAACACAGAGATGCAGCGGAAATAAGACTTCATTTCATTAATAACAAATGACTGAAATATGCTTACAGACAGAATGGAAATAAACTAGCTGGGGCACTGGTAGCTTATCTCTGAGAAGAGATGTGGCGGCTACTGGCCTCTGAACTGTGTTACAATGAGGCTCGAAGGCCTATTATTATTGAGGGACAATGGAAAACCCTAAACATCCAAATACCTAACCCTAGGAGATGAAACGCCAAGACTATGGGCCCCGTTTGGGTAAGTTGGTACATCAACTTCCCAGGGACGTAACTTTGGCATACGATCTCCGTTTGACGCGTTCTATACATCGTTAGAAAGATCTATCCGAGGAATACAACGTTTGGCTGAGAAACAATGATGTAAGGTCCATTTTGCTCCCCATTTTCCCAAAAAAAGTCGTTTAAGGCCTCAAAACAGCTCCGGAAGTTCAGGACCTGAAAAACTACTAAAAATAGTAAATTGTGTGGAAACTGAAAGAAGCAATGGTGGGGGTCCAAGTGGAATAGGAGGGTGGCCACCAATATCCACCTGGATCAAATTAGTACACCATGCAACCTCTCCAGTGGTGTCGATCACTGATAAGTCCTTAAGGTTCATGATGGTCGAGTCGAACAAGTTAATAAATTTGGGTTTTGGCACAAACTGCATGCCTCCCAACTCATCTGGAGCGATACTCCAGAAAAATTCTATGTTCGTCTAGGGAAACAAGACTTGTTCTGTTAAGTGGAGATTGATGAGCTTTACCTGCTCCACCTTCCCCTTGAGATCACCCACGACCTCAACTTGGGGATTGCAGGGCTCATCTGGTACTGCATATTTGGAAACAATGCTTCGACTTCCTGTAGCTCTCGGCATTGTGAGTCTGAATTATCAACAAATTTCACAGCAAAACGAGGATTGGGGATCACAACTATAGGTCAAGGGATTACATAGGCTTGCTCACTCTGCAAAATTCAAAAATCTCTAAGTTATTTATGGGAAACAATTCATTCTACGACGATTTCTCATAGCCTTATACTCGGGCTTAGCTGGAAAGTTCAGTAATAATTGTTGTTCATCATTACCTTAATGACACAACTTGGATCTGAGTTGTCTAATGGGACTGGCTAACGGGGTAATTCCTATTGGACGATTTTGGCATTTACTATGCAAGTTGGACAGGGACGTGGTCGATTTCGTACCTTACCGTTTGATTGATGAGAATACCGACACAAATACAGATGGAATATTCACATATCGCAGTTTTATGGCTTAACCGAATTCTTACGAGGTACTGTAATAGTAGTAAAGGTTGTGATTAGACTGAGTTCATTTGGCACATCGACTCAGATTGTGTTCGGATTCACTCTCCCTTCGACCATAAAATGGGTCCACATCATATTAATGATTTTCATTAATAGGTTCTTGACACTTCTGATCCTACGTTGTCGAGTAAGAAGTCCTACATCAAACAACACATAAACAAAAAAATAAATGAACTACATGTCATGGTGCAACACTGCACATGTCAACTTTATTAACTGAATTTACAAAAAATGTAGAAAAACTCAAATCTAAATACTATACATGCTCCTTCGGACTAGAGAAACAGTCCTTTAGCTCAGTTTTGAGACATATAGGGCTTCAGGTGAGCGTCATTCACCCATCCTAGTCGCAACATACCATCCAGTTGTGAAAGTCTAACTGCTCCAGAGGGCCAGATCTCCACAACTATAAATGGTCCCAACCAATGCATGAACAACTTCCCTAGATGCTTCTGGTACCGACTGTCATAGAGTAGGACCTTGTATCCTTGTGCAAATACTTATTCTTAATGTGTCTATCATGCCAAGATTTTTTCCTTGCTTTCTCAACTTTCTATTGGAAGTCTGCTAAAAACCTTGTCTCTTCAAGTTCTTGTAACTCCATGAGTCTATGCACAACTGATTCATCTTATGGCATGTGTGTGATCTATGCAATGTACAAACTTGGAGTAATGAATTCTGCAGGAACCACAATCTTTTTCCCATAAACTAGCTGAAATGGAGTGAACTTATAGAGCTTATTTGTGGTTGTCATGTATGCCCATAGTACTGTTGGAACTCTGTCATCCTAATATTCCTTGTCTGTGAAACAGACCTTCGTTAACCCTCTCTCCAGAATCTTGTTAAATGCCTCTATTGTTACATTGGCTTGCGGGTGGTAGGGGCTACTTTTATGATGTTGGATCAAGAACTCTGTTGTAAGATTTACTATGGTACTACTAATAAAATGATCTCCCTAATCACTGGTCAGACTCTTAGGACATCCAAATCGAGTGAAATATTTTAAAAAATGAACCTAGCAACAGTATCAGTCGAACAATATTGAACAACTAATGCCTTAGCCCAATGTTTAAGGTAGTCAGTTGCGGTAATAATGTACCTAGCCTTTGAATGCTTAGTTGTGGGGTTGATCGGCCCAATGAATTCAACCACCCATTTCTCAAATTCTTGAAAGGCTTGAACTGGTTGAAGTGGTAATTCATCTCGTCGTGATGACTTACCCACTCTTTGATAGACATCAAATGATCTAACATATTTATTTGCATCCTTGAAGAGTGTGGCCCATCATAGTCCATCTTGGAGAACCTTCTGCGCAGTGGCCTTTCCTCCCACATGACCTCCCGCAACTCCATTGTGGCACTTCCACAGTATATCTTGTCTTTCATGATCCAAAACACATCTCCCAAGGATACTATCTAGTCCCATTTATACAATTATCTTGCAATTAATTGATATTATTTTGCTCTAACCACCATATGGCATTTCTGGGTTGCGGAATATGTTTCTGGGAAGGCTCTTGTACTTAAGAAGATTGTTATGTCTTCCAGGTATTCTAGTATGGCCTCAACCCATAACAGGTCTGCATCTGGGAGATAATCATCGACTGCTTTGCCACTATCCCCTGACTCTAATCTAGATAGGTGATCAGGCCCTACATTACATCTTCCAGGCTTAATGATCACTTCAAAAGAAAATTTCTGAAACAGTAGAAACCATATACAAATTCTCCCTTCCAACATAGGTTTGTTAAATAGATATTTTAATGCAGAATGATCAGTTAAGAACTTAAAGTGAGAACCTAACAAATAATGTATAAACTTCCGCAAAGCATAAATCATAGTTAAACCCTCACTTTCTGTCGTTCTGTAGTTGCACTCATCTTGCGACAACTTCCTGCTCGAAAAATATATAGGATGATCCATGTCTCCCTCTCCTGGTTGCGCTAAGATATCTCCCAAGGAAATACCTGAAGCATCTACATGGACGTGAAATTTGTTTTCCCAATTTGGAAATATCAGAATAGGTGTTGTGCTGAGATTCTTCTTTAGGGTCTCAAACACCTTATCACATTCTAGGGTCCATTGGAACACTTCGGCCTTCTTTAGTAGATTTTCCAGTAGTGCAGTGATATTTTCATACCTTCTAATGAACCTACGATAGTACCCTATGTGCCCCAACGTGGAGCGAAACTGCTTAGCACTCGTAGGTGGAGGCATGTTCACAATAACCACAACTTTGGCTGGGTCTACCAGTACTCCCTCTCGGCATACTATGTGGCCCAACAAATTTCCATGCGGCATGCAGAAGATACACTTTCTGAGGTTCAACGATATCTGCAGTTCTCTACATCTGTCAAACATCAGGTGTAGTAGTGCTACATGTTCCTTGAGTAGACTATATATCGTCCAATCATCCAGATAAAATTCTATAAACTTGTGAATAAATTCTCGAAAAGATGCTATTACAATCCTAGAGAAAACTGCAGGGGCGTTCTTTAGGCCGAATGGCATCACATTGTATGCAAATGACCCCCATTTTGTTATGAATGTGGTCTTCCTTTTGTCCTCTTCAACAATCCTTACTTGGTGATACCCTGAAAATACATTTGTAAATGAGTAAGATTCCTTCCTCGCAACCTGTTCTAGAACCTCATCAGTAAAGGGTGTTGGAAAAGGGTCATGTACATAAGCAGAGTTAAGAATTTTGTAGTCTACACAGACCCTAATATCTTTTGCACCTCTCTTGCTCTAGATAACTATTGGGCTGACCCATTCTTCTTCTTCCACTGCAAAAATTAGTCCAGCTTCCAGCATCTTGTATATTTCCCTCTTAACCTTATCTTTCACTCTCAGGTTAAGGCGGTATGGTCTATGCCTCACAGGTTTTGATCCTGGTTTTAATTCAATTTTCATTTCTCCCATAACTCCTTTAATCCCTTTTAACTCTGAAAATGTCTTTGGGAACAAATCCTCATATTCTCACAACAAACTCTGTATTTCTTGACTAGTTTGCTCATCCCAATAATCTCCCACCATAGCTATCTTAGGTTACTCTGTGGTCCCTATATTGACTTTGCACAACTTCAATGGGTGATTATAAGAACTATCATTTTGAATGGGTATGATGTTTTGGATTTCTCTGCTCCCTTATGTCTCTTTAATGGCTAAGTTTCTCAATTCTTCTAACTCATCTGGGCTTCCCAAATCCCTCTCAATATTATAGAATTCTATAGGTATCTTTTCCAATTTTAGGTGAAT
The DNA here is from genome assembly GCA_009831015.1 of Picea engelmannii. Lineage (NCBI taxonomy): Eukaryota > Viridiplantae > Streptophyta > Pinopsida > Pinales > Pinaceae > Picea > Picea engelmannii. Next base: position 660,373 of record ML794073.1, read on the forward strand.
ATTAGTCTAAAGTTATTGGCTATGCTTTGCACATATCACTAGGTCTGATTTATGTTTGCTATTTTCTGTAAAAAGGAGTTATTTAATTCTTTGCAGGACTACTTCAAGCTCGGGGTACTTACTTGTAAATGAGAAATCTTTGCAAAAGTGATATGACAACGCTTTCCAGTCGTTGATTTGTCTTATGGTTTCTTCATGCATGAACCAAGCTTTCGATATTGGACCTAGTGAGTGGGGAAATACCTGAACCCAGAAGTGAGATGGTATTTCTGCAACTTGCCACTATGTCATGCATTGTTCAGTATGTTCTTTAGGATCAGACTCTCTGTTGAACAGTTGCACAACTTCGAAATTCATCTGCATCTCTGATTCAAACTGCTCCTTATCTTGAAATATATATTTGATACCTTGCTTCACATCGTTCCAATTTTTGAGTAAAGATTTGTGATCGGCCCACCATATGGAAGGGGTGTCCTAGAGGGATAAATCCAGTACTGAGATCCTTTGATCCTCTACTACCTTTTCTTCTATGCCGAATAAAAAAATATCAAGTCTTGAGGTACCATCATATACTAGGTGTTCTCTGACCTTGATTCCCACCCATCTAGTTTTCTTGACATTTGTGCATCTTCTTGAAAATATTTCATACAAGCCTTACTGCCAACTGTCAAATGCCAGTTCTGAATCTTCGTTCATTGATTGTATACTCCTCCAACTTACTGATCCATCGGTAGTAGGATTTATGTAATCTTTTCTTGTTCTTGTTGTTACAGTGTACAAGTAATCCACGTCTTCTCCCTCCATATTGTTGTTCGTTGGTTCCGTGTATCTAGGGCCTACATACAGATCCAAGGGTTGAACCACTTTTATTCCATCTGCCTCAAATGTCATAGTGTATTTCTTTAGGTAAATCACTACATAGTTGTCATAGACCCAATCAATACCAAATAGGGAAGGATAAGGGTCCTTAACCCCATGATTTAAATCACCTCAAAATCAGCTACACTCTTGACTCCCACAACATATATTTCCACATTCTTCAGTCTTCCTATTGGGAAAATACATTATTGGTTGGCCATTCTTAGCTAGATTGGGGAATATGTCAACTGGGGTTTTCCTAAGGCTTCCCAAGTCTTATTAGGAAGTATGTTAACATCAAATCCTAAATCTAACATAACATCCTTAATTTCAAACTCGTTTAGTTGGGCTACTAGTCTAAACTCTTTTCCAGTTCGTACTTTCCTTCTCTGCACTCTCTAAGTACTCTTCTCGGGAATATTAGTCATTATTGTTACTTATGTGGGTTCTTCATTCCCTAGAACTAGGTATAACGCATTGTGCAACTTTTTTGTTAACTGGTCATTCCCAAGAATATAAAAAAATAACTAAAACCAAAGGTCAACTACATTATGTGGTTTCTTAGGTTGTCTCATCATGACTACGAGGTTTCTGTGTGCAGGGGGTGAAGCAGGGACTTGCACACTATTAGGATAAACAATAAGATGGGGGGATTTCTCTTACATATCCAGGCTAGGGATATTCTGAAATAGTTCTATGGCATTTTTAAAGAAAAACTTTTTTTTTCGAGGATCATACCTATCTTCCTTAGGTGTTTCTTTCTAGATCTGAGGTAAATTATTAGCATCAACTCCAGTCTTTTTCCCTCCTTGAGTGATGATATTAAGGTTGGGAAGTTGTCCTCTAATAAATCTCTTGATTTATTAACTGATGAGGTTAGTTCCTCATTGACGTACACGATCTTCCCATTTTTCAATTAGTTCTGGACAGTCTTCAGTTGCGTGCCCATTGGTTTTGTAGTGAGAGAACCATGGTCACCTCGGATGAGGACAGTTTCTATCCATATGGCCTTTCTCATCACAGTTGTATCATGTACTTGGTCCTCTCCCCCCATTTCTTCCTCCTCTGAAGTCTCCTCCGGATCCACCTCCTCGACCTCTTCCCAGTCCCTGAGGGGTTTCATTCACCCTGAATGTCATTCGATCCAACCTGTCTGCAAGTGCATCCAATGCTCTACATTGATTAGTAGTTTGTGTGGTAGATGCATAAAACTCTCAATGTACAATATTTGGTATTGTTGAATACTTATGAATAGTGGGGCATTGTCTCGGCCCATGCCCATGGATTCGACAAATATCACAATACTCAACTTCTGGTGCTGCTTGGCTACCTGGAAAAGCATGATATGGGGTGGGGTTATGGAATGGTAAATTTGCAGATACTTGTGCAACTCCTCCCATGGGTCTTGGTGAGGGTCCCATTGGATTCTGACAAGGACCCATTCCCCTCATTTTTGGACATTTGTTCACCAGATGTCCTTCTTTATAACATCTAGTACACCAGACCTATGGTCGCCCTGGTCTAGGTATCGTCAATTCTTGAATATTCTCTGTAAGTGTTGATATTTTCCCTTGTAGTTGCGCTAAATTTGCATCTTTTGGGGGTCTAGTCACTTTGAGGCTCCTCGGATATCGTGCCATTGCTTCAATCTTCATTGATTGTTCCAAGGCATCTATCAAAGTGGCTATCCACTGTTGCATTAACAGAATCCTTGTCAGAGGTAGAAATCCCTGAATATACCATTCTCATTGATGTTCCTCATGAATTGGATGTACTAACCTCCCTATAGCATATTTAAACTTCTGGCTATATTCCTAGGTTGATTCACCTTCCCTTTGTTGAATATCACGTAACTTAGACAGAGCTTGTTGTTCGAACTGAGGTAGCTTAAACTCCACTATGAACCTTGTCTGTACCTGGTCAAGTGTGAAAGCTTGACCTTGCATTCTCGACACTCCTGGCTCAACAACCTTCATGTACCATTTGAGAACACAACCTCTCAAGGTAGTTTGGAACTCAACCAAGTTATTCACATCCAGATTCCCTCTGGACCTCCAGATTGCTTCACATAAGAACTAATGTTGCTCAACATCTTCGTCTCCCTTACTCCAAAATTCTGGGTATCGAGCAATCGAACCTCCAGCGTGACCAACCATTGCTAATATTGCTGCTCCTATCAAAATAAAACCTAACGGTCCTACTTGTGACCTACCAGGGGATCCCAATATCCTCCATGTACCTGCACTTCCTAGTTGTGACTAACTAACTATTTGTACTAAAACAAAATTAGCATAAGAGGGTAGTATCGAATTTACCATTTGTATAGAAGACACTTGGGGTATGGGTGATTCAAAGTTGGTGCCACTGGATTTAGGGCGGGTTTCTTTGATCTGGGGGTTTCGTTCTCTTCCTCTGGAGCGGTCTCTTCAGCTAGATTCCCAATATTTCCTGGCATCGAGGCTGAATCTTCTCTTTTCTCTTCAAGATCCATGTCATATTCTTTCTCCCTTGCATCTACACCTTCTCCTTCTTTTCCACCTTCCCGGGGACTTCTTTCTCTCTACACTTCTCTCTCACTTAGTCTTTGATTGACCAAACTTTATTGTCTTCTCATCTTCCGCAACTCCTCTATCTTTCTTTCAACTACTTCTCCTGGTCTGACTTATTTCTGCAACTTCTTAGACTATCTTGTTGCTTTCTTTATCTTTTTGTGCCACCACTTCTCAACTATGATGGCTCTCTTCAAGGCACGCTTGTCTCTTGAGTAAATTTCTTGTGGTTTCCTCTATTTGTCAAAGAACCCTCTCCCCTCTCTCAGGCCATGAATCCACTCCAAACTCACCCTACCCCAAGCGAGGGTGTTTACACTTCCATCTCAGTCAAGGACATAGTCAACATTCCCTCTTCCATCAAGAAAACCTTAATCCACAGGGGGATTTCTCTCAACAATGTTCCCCTGGCATCTTTTTTGAAATCCGTTTATGCTCGTGAAAAATATTGGTGATTCTCAGCTGCAAACTCAATAATGTATCCTTCTAATGTGGCATTGACCTAGAAATCAATCGCTCGTGTGACTGGACAATCTAGTCGATGAAGTGTTGCAATCTTTTATGTATCCCAAGTACATGTCCTCTTGACTCATTCTTGGAATTCTTGATATTCTTGGAGCCTATATATCCAGTGGAAAAGTTCTTCCAGGAACTTAACCTAAAATATCTCGTACCAGTCACTCAATCTTTCTGAGTAAAAGATTGTCTCTCATGTATCTTTCACAGATTTTCCCCTCAACTCCTCTTCTTTCTATATGAAGGCATCGCAATTTATTTCCCATCATTGGTGAATATTAGATCAGTGAATCCACGGAAGCATCCTCCCAAGAGGTTCCCTTTTAATGTAGGTCCTGACAATGGAACCATTTTGTTAGTGCGGAATTGATCAGACCAAGGTCCTTCTCAGGTTACCAACAAAAGGTACCGTGTAGTCTAGAGCAATGGCATTTTATTTTATTTTATTTTCTCTACATCTCATCATCTCATCAACCCTCTAAGAAAAAAATTATTTTATTTTCTTGTGACATGTACTTTCTTTATGTTATATACATGAGGCTTATATTAACATGCATATACTCTCCAAAAAATAAATAATATAGATGAGTGAATGATACATAATATTTGACTACATGAGATATCCAACCAGCTTTAGTGCCCTTGCTTCGTTATGGAAATGTTGTTCTTTGTTTGTTTTATTTGACTACTACTAACCACCACTACTTCTACCCATAAAATCATTTTGGTAGGGAAGATATACTCTTTGTTTGATTAAAAAATAGTTAAATATCCAAAATCACCGCAAAAATGAAAGGTAGGTCATTTTTACGTTAAAACCAAATCTCATCCTCTAACTAACAATTTTACTTCGATTAGTAATACAATTTTGGTTTCTACTCCAAGATACATTTTGATGGATTTTGACCTCGATCATGTGAATGGATTTTACTCAAAGTATAACTTTGACTACAACTCCTTAATAACATTTTTCTTCTTATAACCCTTTACCTAAATCCATATAAACATTTTTCTTCTTATAACCCTTTACCTAAATCCATATAAAGACACAATATCTTATTTATAATTTGAAAAAAAAATCATTCTAGTAAGTTTACTAGTGTTTATTGAAATTCTCTCATGCTCTTATTTGTAAGAGCAATTGTCCACTGTTAAGGATGCTCTAGTTGTAGGATCTCATCAAGTGGTTGAGTTTAAATAAAAGGCATTTTTTGAGTTTCCCAATGATGGTCTACAACTAGTGCAACTTAAAGGAGAGAAATTGTGTGCTTACTCTTAATTTATGCCACCTTGTAAAGCTCCACCTTGTTCCTTAAGAGCTTCTCAAATACTTCTAAATCTCCACCATTACCTTGGGTGGCTCTAGTAAAACATTGTAAAAAAAATAATATAATTAAATGAATAACAATGTTTTAATTGTTGTTTTAGAAAAAGTCTAAACCTTTTATGATTTTAATTGTTTCTGAAAATCACCATCAAAATCCAATTAAATAATTTTTGGTCGAATTACAAATTTTCATTGCTAAGATTACATTTTTTAATGCATGAATATTTAGTGCCCCAAAACCCCTATTGCATTGTAAAAACTTAACAACTAATATCTACAATTCTATAAATTCTTTTAAATTTTTAAATTGATTTCAAAGAAAAATAATTGAGAAAATATAAAAAAAAAACCTAAATTATAACATGTTTAGACTATGCTTTTATTTTATATTTTATATTCTTATGAGCATAGAGCACCCACCGCTCAACTAATAATACAAAATGGATTAATGGCTTTGCATTGTTTTCTCTAATTAAAATTTCTTTAAGTAAATTGACTCGTAAAACCTTCCTACAATTGAAAATCAATATACTTCACGTTGTGAACATAGAAGAAACCTCATAGAAAAAATGAAGAAATTCAAAACACTCTCTTCGACCAAACTATATTTATCATCACCAAAGATACCACATTGCCTTCAATCTATGCTACAAGAAATACTTTGATATATTGTTCTTACACTCTTTTCCATACCACTATTGTGCTCAATAATAGATATGCACTCGTCAATCAGTCACTCGATAATAGATATGAACTCAAACATATATTGAAAATTAATCATTAAATATATTCATTAATATATTTAAAATAGTTTCTAATAAAATATTTTACAAACAACAACCATTTTATAAAATTTGGACTCATTTCAAGCTAAGCCCCTTTGCAAATAAAATTTGGACTTATTTCAAGCTAAGCTAAGCCTCTTTGCTAGGTAAAAATAAGTAAAAATAATATAAAAATTTGAGAATAGGTAAAAATAATATAAAAATCTTTTAATAAAGGTAAATATTATGTATCTTATTTAATAACCATCTTTCAAATATTTTACAGTGTATTAGTTGTCATATAGTTTTTAGAAGATCATGTTTGTAACATGGAAAAACAACAACATTCACATAGTAGAAGATCATGTTTGCAACGTGATTTAACGTGATTTAATATGGGAAAAAACAACATTCACATACTAAACATTTTTTTTCCAAAAAAAATATATATCATATATTTTGTGGAGAAAAAAAAAATGTTTGTATTAACTAAATAGGTTAAATTACAATGAAAAGATTTAGAATAGGAATTTTATAACTTGTCATTCCAATTAGCTTAGAACAAAAGAGCTACTTTGAGAGTTCCAAGATTGTTATAAAAGTGTTATTTATTTCTATCTTCTAGGTAGCTTCATAACTATAAAATAAGGATTATTATCATTGATAGAAGTCCGATAGAGAGTGATATCCTCCATCCATACTAGAGAATGTTTGATAAGTTTTTCTCTAGACTATTAGAATTCCTCTTTTTGAGTTTCTATTGGACATCATTTATGATGGATTAGTTAGATGTTATGGTTTAAGCATTGTGTATTTTTTTTTAAGCATAGAAATGATGTCATCAAGAGAGAATTTGGAAGGACGTCATTCAAAAATTGGATTGTTTTCCTCTCTTGTGGTGTAGTCTTGTTACAATAATCCCTCTACTTTGAATATCAATAATTTTTTTTTGAAGTATATGAAAAAAATATAAATTTAATGATTTATTTAAAATCAAAGAAACAAAAATTCTTGTTACTATGATTTTTTTTTTCGAGGAAATGTACTTGTGGAAAACTCTGTGAATACTTCCTCATGTTCTATGGATGGTAAGTGGGGTAAATCGTCGGACCTGATTATGGGGCCTCACCCCAAGGGAATTAAGAGAGTCAAACCCATTGTTGTTCTTGAGATTGATTCTAAGGCTCAGAGAATAACATCAACGATCAAAGGTTTTAAAAATTATGGTTTTATGAATGCTTTTTCTACCTTCAATTTTCTGAGAAATAATCTTTAAATGAAATTAATAATAAGACAATACATAGGTTGTATGTCGTTATCCGAGTCACAATTATAATGTCAAATGGTGTAGAAAGATTTACAAAATTGTTAAAACAAAGTTAGGCATCAATAACAGATAAGTCTCACCTTGTTTGTAGTAGAAGAAAAGTAGAAGATGCACCCTTGAATAGAATATAAAATGTAGTAATTCACATAGACTCACAGTAATAACAAAGGAAAAGTTGTTTACTGAATGAAATCATGGTATAATATGATCACAATAGATGTAATACTAAATTGCAATCAATCACTCTTCAAGAATTACAAAAAGAAATTTAGAGAAATGGAAACACAGAGGGAACATATAACTCAAATTGAACGAAACTTAGAATCTCTGTCTCCACTTGTATTAATACTCAAAAAAGAGTTTCTATATTACATTAGGTAAGAAGCAACCCCGAATAGATCTTAAATCTATCTATTTATACAAAATCTGTCAGAACTGAAAACTGTTGGATGTCTTACAATATTTGCCTAAAAATAGAATACATTTGAATAATACAATAGAATGCAAATATTGATGAGTTTTGTTGGCACTTCCTCTGTCTCTTCGCCTGTTGGTAGACGTGTTCTTTTTCCTTTAGTCTTTGAGATCGATACACATGTCCATTAAAGCCACTACAATCATTCGGCTTACTTTCTTGGCCATTTGATCTTGTTGCCATATGTCCCTTCGGGTGTGTTCAGTGGGGCAAGGAATCATAGTTGAATGCATGGGGGGGGGGGGGATATTAGATGAATAGCTCAGTGTTGGCTCATCAAGGGATGGGTAACAACTATAGGGAAGAGTAACTTTTCATGGAAAAAAATGATGGGGGAACAAGTGTCCAATGAGGAGGTGGGATGCAAGAATGCGGGTGGTAAGAATAGGTGGGTTAAATGATGGTTGGAGGGTGAAAGGTGAAGTGGGTGGAGAAAGTGGACGTTGTGTATGCTTGTTCATTTTCTCCCTACTACACTTGATTTTTCTTGTTCAATTCATTAGGTGCACATGCCCATTAATGCTTCCATGAATCTTGAAGGCTCAATCCTTTTATTCAATTCGAAGGAAAACATTTTCTTCTGTATTTGGGGCAGCTTCTCCTAGATCTTGTTCACCTCTTGGAATGTGGCCTGAAACTGTGAACTTGGACTAACCAACCATTCATTAATTTTAAGAAGATCAATCTGGCTCATCTCTTGGATGGCTTCCTGAGTACCTTCCTTGTGCTTTTTGGAGATTTGTTGGTTCATTTATATCTCAATCTTCCCCAAGGCCTCTGAGATATTATTCCCTTCGAACTCAATCATCTTTTTATTTAACGAAGATAATGCCTCTAGACAAACCTCTTTTACATCTATTTCTTGCCTTCTTCCATATTTGTTTCCCAGGCTTTTAGGGCCATTTCACCTCAAACTTGTTCAGAATGAGAGAGAAGAGGAAGACCAAGGGAATTATCTCTCTGCATCCATATGAGAAATTATTGAAAATTAGACCAGGATGAGAAGACCTCTTTTTCCTTCACATAAATATATTTTAGAGAAGGTCCACTACCTGATAACATTTCTAAATAGCATCTACTTTCTGAGAGAGTTCTTGCTAGGAAACTTCCAACCTCTCATTGATTTCTGATGCTTGAGTTTTAAAGGCCGAAATGTCTATCATTGTGTTCTCTTTTAGGGTCAGTCTGGCCTGTAGTTTCTCAATCAAGTTTTCATGTTGAGTGATCATTCCTTTGCTTGTCTGTGAAATTTGGTAGAGAAACTCCAGGTTTTTCTATAGTTGTTTAGTTTGGTGTTGATCACTAGCCCTGTTTTGCTCAAAGTCCTGGTTCATCCTTATTTTGATAGTCTTCTCTGTAGTATATATCTCATTTTGCAATTATTCTACCAAAAGGCACTTTTGTCGCAGTTGTTCAAATGAATTTTCCATTGACCATTAATTGGCAGTGGAAAAATCCCCCAACGAACATGCAACTTCTTTTGCAAACTCTGGACCATCATGGTCTTTCCCTTCATACACTAGTCTTTGCCTTTTAGTGATAACTCCATCCTTTTGGTGAGATTCTCTCTTCACGATGGATTTTCGTTTCTTACTAAAGAATAAATATGAGGGAGGCATCTCTTCGGGAAATATAGGAGTAATATCACCTACAAAAGTGAGATTGGAACTAGGATTTCCGAAGTTGTTTTGTAAAGGGGTTAATGATGCAATGGGAGCAGCAATTTCCATGGAATGTTGATGTCATGTTGTATTCAAGGTGCCAATAGGAGTATATGGTTTTGAATGAGGGACAATTTGTCCCGGATTCATGAAGCCTTCGAACTAATCTAACACTTGTGGATCCTCCAGTCCTGATAAGAACACTCTTGTCTCATGAAATAACACTTCTGGGCCTTTTGGGATTTCCTCATCTTTGTGCTTAGTGGAGGAACTTGGCTCAGATCCTTTAGGTCTGGCTTCCTATGAAGGAGGTGTGAAATTTGAATCTCCGTGCAATATCTTTGGTAAACTATTACGTCTGTGTTTTTGAAAGCTAAGGAAACTAGCTTGTTGGTCAGGAGGCTGCATTTGGAGTATTCTTCGGACTTCCTCATAAGATCTATATCCCCTGGAAATTTCATCATAAGGATAATTCTCATGGATGTATCACTTCATGTTAAACATGGCCAGATGATTTTCCACTATCTTATGTGGATCATGCTTCTTGAATTTGATGTCAACTAATTTGACATCCTCTAGGTCCACGGCCTCGACTTTAGTGTGACCGAAATCTAATAATGTGAACATGTCGACTTGAATGGGGAAAGTCGGCCAAACATTTTTATGAGTTTCTTTCATCTCCTTACTTATACCTTTTTCCACTGTCTGGTACGCCACTTCTCTGCGCACCAGTTTGTCGGGTAAGAACTGTGGGAAGGCATGAGGAGGAACTGAAAAACCAAATACTCTGATATAGTAGAAATTATCCTCAATGAAACAATATGAAATATTTCCTAGGTTCCCCATAATCCTTTCTGAAATTAGCGGAAACGGGTGACCATAAATGGCTATATGAACAGGCACTACGACATTGTGACAGATTTCGTAGAAGAAACATTTGGCGTTCTCCTCCCATAATTTGGAATGATAAAAATGAATTGGCTCAGAACTGGCTAGGGTCCAACTCCAGTTCATCAGGGGAAAAGGGGTCATGAAACAAATGGCATCCATAACATATGCCAACATGTAAAAAGGGGAAGGATCCCTTTTGATTGTTTTGATTTATAATCAACGATTTCTTTGGCCAAATTATCCAACAACATTTTGGCCTAATTGAAAGTGTAACCCTCGACTACCTCGTTCATGATGGCTAACCACTCAACCGAGAAATGTGTAGGGTTCTTATTCCCATACAAGAGACATAGCATCATGGATACATACAACATATGAGAGTCCAAAGACGTCGTGGCATACGTACCATGAGCGTTGACTCTTAATTTCTTTGGTTGTCCCCATTAGGTCTTGACTATATCATGACCATTTCTGGCATATTGGGTGCATTTCGTTCTTTCAAAATCTAGAATAAATGTGGCATTGTAAGTGTATTTAGGATTAGGGTAAATATTGTACATTACTTGTAGGTGCTCTGGTCGGAAAGAGCTGATGACGACTTGTTGGTGGTTGATGATGCTCCTGGTTTGGATGTCGACATGTTCCAAATCCAAACTTATCATATCGTTATAGGGTATGGTCCATGGTATTGCAATGATGTTATGCAGCTCCGCATGTGCTACATGTCTAAGCTTAGTTGTAAAATATTCATCGTCTTCTTCAACAGAGTCATCTAGACAGTTGATATTTTCATGCTCTAAGATGTCAAAAAGTTGCCTCCAAGTTTTAATGGTGTCTGCAATTCGCGGAGTTGTATCTAATAGAACATATGTGTTTGGATTTGAATCATCACCCGATGCATCAATCTTCTTCACAACTTTTATTGGCACCATAATCCTCAAGGAAACATAATTAGCTTACCTATTACAAGAGAAGTCTACAAGCTCTACACTGGATAAAAACTGCTAATTGCAAATGGTAAAAATAACTTTAAAATTCGAAGTGCTTTATTCAAAAAGTATATTGATCTTCGTGTAGCTTTACTGACGAAGAATTTATTAAACTTAATTGAATTCATTACCTAGTGATTCACAATCCTTATTTGAAATCATTAACCTTAATCTACCATAAATGTCATTAATACTTCGACGGTTCACGTTTGGGAGTTTTGGATGTGACAGGGTGGGAATCTCCTGAAGTCCGAATTCGCGGAGGAGTTAATCTCTGAGTAATCATTTTAAATATTAATTAATCATGTTTAAAACGTTGTATTAAATTCAAGTGTTTCATAAGTTTGGACTTCAGAAGTTTTGAATATAGCACAAGAGAAATTTTTCGAAATCCGAAAATGCAAAGTAATTAATTTCTGAGTAATCACTCTTAAGTCTTAATTAATATTGTTTAAAAGGTTGTATTAAATTTAAGTATTTCGGAAGTTCAGACTTCGAAGGTTTTGAATATAATACAAGGTGTTATCGGATAAATCGGTAGGTGCAGACACTAACAGGTCTCCCTAGATCCACCTAGATCTAGAACAAAACAAGACAAGACATGACTCTTTCCCTAAATTGTAGTCATTGAATCTACTAATAAGAAGGAATGAGTGACATACCTTTATATCGCTTCCTTAGGTCTCTTTTGTTCCTGCTTCACTCCGGTGCTCTTGTGAAATCAGGTCCAAGACAACACAAACCAACCAAGGTGAAGATAATAAAGTATATTCAATGTCAACCTATGCATATGATTACGGAGTTATGCAATAAAATAAGAGTAATTTTATGGGAAAGGGACATGTCGTTGTATCATATTAAATGAAAGTAGAAGAATACAACCGGATTGCCTTGATGTCACAAGCTTTCTTTCAGTGACCCTTGGTTCCAACACACACACTTGATATATCTTTGCATGAAGAAGATCCAATACAACTTGATAGACCAAAAAGAGTCTCCAAACTTCTATCTAAGTAGGGTTCTTCACACAATTATTTCACCAATTCTTCATGCAATCTTGCTTAACCTTTTCCATGAGAAACCTTTCAATATATAGGATAAGGAGAGATGGTTACATGGATGAGGATGATCCCACTAAATCTGAGAAGTCAGTAGGATGCTAACCATGCGAATGCCAATTCATTTTCTAGAAGATTCCCTTCTAGAACCTTTGTGACCTCTTCTCCTTTTCAATCTTAAAAATAGGTTCGCACGCTATCTATAGAGCAGACTGCAAATAGTTCTCACCCCAATTGTGGGTTGCCTGCGATAATGTTGGATTTTCTCACCCTGTAATATAGGCAGCCTGCGAACTCATCTTAAAAATGTGTCTTTGGAAGAAGACATCAATCACTTTTCTCAGGCAAAAAGTCCTTGTGGGAGCCTGAGTACATCACTAGTAGAGACATCACTAGAGTGACCAAAATCATGTGTAACAGAATTCCCCCCAAAGTATGAGGCCGGAACTTGTGACAACCAAAATACTTTGTAAACTGCGTGTGTGTGTTAGAAAGCGAGTGCACCTAATCGGAAACCTGTAAACAAAGAAGCATCTGCAAAATATAATGCCAGTTCTGAGGTAGGCATTCCCATACTCAGATCACAAATGAATGGAATCATAAACGTATGTCATGGCCACCAATCATACACCGTGGATCCATGTTTTAAAAATGCTACATGGCCACCAGGAATACACTATAGGTCTATGTGAGAAGACTTGAATAATGACATAGCCACGAGACATACAAAGTGGATCTATGTGACGATACAAATCATACATACTCCATCACAGCCTGGATCAAAAAGATGAGACCCAGGGTCTTCAATTTCGTCACCTGAAAGTATGAGTCTAGCCATGTGATTATATGTTGTGGAAACCACTTGATTACCAGTCATTGACGAAAACCGTTAACAAGTGCGAGGGAAATCACCATTGATGTCAATGAATCCCAAGGTACTGAAGTACAATCCGAACGAATGCGAATAAAAATAATATAAAAAATCAATAAAAAATAGTAAAAAGTGAATAAATATGGGTAAAAAGGGTTTTTTACCATTTCATTGTGATTTTGCCAAAAACTTGTCCAACATACCTCATTTTCCCCCAAATTTCTTTGCTCGTTTGCGAGAGGCACAACCGATCATTCGGCGAACCGTTTTAGCCAATGAGGTAAGCTCTTGATCCTTCAAATTTTCCATGGTTTATTTTTGGTTTTTACTGGCATTTTTTTGAGTTTTTAAGTCCATTTTAGGGCCGACCATGCGCTCAAGCATTCTCGTAGGTGGGCCTTGCGGGACCTGTGAGAATCTAAGATTCTCACAAGTGGCCTTTAGGGCACCTGCGAGAATCTTGCACTGTGCCAAAGGCTCACCTGCGAGAGCCGAAACATGGATTTTAAAGTTTGGTTTTGCTCAATAAAAAAAATGCAAGAGTTTAAAACAAGTTGTTGACTCTTCTCTCATGGCTCTTTTGCAGGTGTTTGACCATCACAATGTTGGAGTGGAGAGAAAGAGAACATGAGGAGGATGATTCCATTGCTAGGAATGACCCGGGTAAAGTCGCTACCCTCCAAGATTGTGGGCTCTTGAAATTCTTCAGGATTCTGGGCATGAGAACCCAACTCAAATTGTTGGAATACCTGGTCCATATGTGGGACGTGGACCAATAGTTATTTCATGTGGGATTCCATACAATGACCGTAGATATCGAGGATATCTATTTTCTAACAGGGTTTTCATGGCGTGGATACCATGCTACTTTGACTGGAGATAGAGGCATCAAACTCCCTATGAGTGACTATTGTCTCCAATATTGTGTTCCCGAGGCAGAGAGAAGAAAGGGTAAGGTTTCCATTTGGGGGGTCCAAGAATTGACCCTACGGACCATCTTGTTTACTATTGCACGCATGGCTGGGAGCGCGGCTCTGCACATGGCTCTCTAGAGCTATTTCCAATATTCCATAGAGTGCATAGAGCCTCAGGTCTTCAACTGGTCAGATGCAGTTCTTCGTAGTATGAAGAGACAAATGACGAAGTGTAGAAAGGGTGACTTGAATCAGTTTGGGTATGGATCACTTTTGGTGTCATTCTTCCTCGAGAGGTTTCCATTGCTGAGACTATAGGTTGATTGGGGTTTACCGGCCCCACAGGATCCGAGGATGCTGAGGTGGTGCAACCTCATGGCTTGACACATAGCAGGGCCCATAATCAAGTATAATGATTCATTTTTTGACTAGTTGAGGCCCTAGATGTTGATGATTGACGACTATGCATATGCTGGTTTGGATTTTCGAGGGGATCTAGATTTGGCCCTGTCTGAGGATTCTCAGTGGGGTGACTTAGGTAATAAGTACACATTTTTTTCTTTTTAAATGTTTTTGAAAATTTTATCATATGAAATGTTTTTGTGTTTATCCAAGAACTAATCCAAAAATCTCCTTTTGATGACATAGATGTGGGTCCGTATCAACCTCCAAGGACGTCTCCCATTCAAAGGCGAGGAGAAGTGACTCCAGTGGCAAGATGGGATATCGAAGACTATGAGGGGTTGACTGCGGACGTCCCAGACATTGTTATTGGGGAGATTACGAGACGTTATCAGTGCCATACTATGGGTGTGTTTGAGTCTCTCAGTCGACTTCTCCATAGGGTAGCCCAAGTAGTTGTGTTTTATCGTGAGCGTCATCCATGACACTATTTTGTAGAAGCTATGGGCTTCGTATTTTGAAATTTTGATCCTTGGACAGAAACTTTTTGTAAAAAGAATTTTGATCATTATATACATATATACGGCTTCTAACAACTTATTTTGTGTTGTGTTATACATGTGATGTGTGATTGGTTTATAAATGTCCCAAATGTTTGTCTAACACATAGTTAACTAAAGCATCAATCAATGTATTTAGACATCTAGGAATGTGTTGATATTCGATATAATCAAAATAACGTTTCAAGAGGCGAATTCATAAATATAATCGTAATAAAGTAGGACTTCGAATAGCATAGACATTACTTAGCTGTAGTACTACTAGCTACAAATCGAGTCGTATAACTAGGTGGCGGATATCAAGCGAAATATCATCAATCAACAATTCAATGACGGTGCTATATTCTGCAATATTATTGGTTGCATGACCGAGGCACACACCTCACAGACTGATAAGTTTGTTTATGGGTGTGTAAATTGCCCATGTAGCAGAAGAAAGTGTCTGAGTACTATGACTAGCGCCATCAGCAAAACCAATGTGGGGTAGCGAAGACTCCATCATCTGGAAACCAAGCACAATGTAAGATAAGCGGTCGGGGGAAAAGACCAAATAACGAAAAAACATACTAAAGTAACACACAAAAAGTATGATACAATAAAATACAAGCACTCATGCGCAGGTGATCTTAAGCATAATACTTCTTTAAGTACAACCCATTTCTGGGTTCACTCAAAGGGATACTGTCGTAGTCCACCAAATCGTAAGCTCCTTTCTCCAAAACTCGTCTGACGATATAAGGACCTCGCCACATAGCTTCAAATTTTCCGACTCCTAGCATATCCCGATCTTGTTCATAAAGGAGAACTAGATCAACTTCGAAGAAAATGCGTGGTCTGACATATTTGTCCTATTGGGCTTTGACGTGTTTCTTCTGGGCTTCTATAACTAGGGGCATCGCGATGGGTTTTGTCTAATTACATAAGATACAACATACGTTCTTCTTCGGTAGAAGTGTTCGTGAGAAGTTTGACGGCTAGTTTTAGGGAGGGTATCTCACATTCAATCGGTAAAATGGATTCTAGACCATAGACTAACTGGAATGGTGTAAACTCGGCAACAGACTTAATGGGTGTCCGGTAAGCCCACAATGATGAAAACAACATCATGTGCCAACTCGTTTTGTGAATCCTTATCATTCATCGAAGCATGGTAATGAGGACCTTGTTTATTGCTTCAACTTGGTCGTTGGCTTGTGGGTAATAGGGTGTTGAGTTTTCATGGCGAAGACTCAACTTTTTAGTGAGTTTGAACATCATGAAGTTTCTAAAGTGGCTGCCATGATCAATAACGATAGCTTGAGGAACACCAAAATGAGCAATGATGTGATTGAATATGAATAATGTTGCAGTCTTTCCAGTATTGTCAAATGTTGGCATCACCTCAACCCATTTCGTAAAATAATCTACGGAAACAATAATGTATCCATGCCCCCAGGCCGAGTGAGGGTGACATGTCATGAAATCGATACCCCATTTCGCAAAAGGACCAATGGAGACCACAGGGTGTAGAGGAGCAGGGTGTGATCGTATTTTATTGTTGTAGGTTTGGAAAGCGTGGCATTTTTGGACGACAATTATACAATCGTTGAATAAAAAAGGCCAAAAATACCCTTCTCGTAAGATCTTATGGGAAGTAGTATACCTAGACATGTGACCGCCATAGGCTCCAGAATGGCAGTCATTTAGGGATTTCTCGGCTTCGTCAAACGTGAGACAGTGCCAAAAACAGAGTCAATCCCACGACGATAAAGAGTATCACCGAGGATAATATACTGACGGGCTTGGTAGTGTATTCGACGGTGGTCAGTGCTAGACAAATTGGTCCAAAAAGTCTGGGTCTGGAGATATAGGATGATATCTCCATACCAAAGATCATTGGAACTAATCAGGAAAAGGGATTCATTGGGTAATGAATATGCTGCTACATTTTCCGTCTTAGAGCAAGGAAGGTTGCATATCAACTCAGAAAACACCAAGGATTTCTTGGACTTAATGTGTTCAAATTCCAAGTCAAACTCCTAGAGTATTATGATCCATTTGGAGTATTTTACCCCTAGCAATTAGCGTGTAAGAATGTGTTGCATAGGGTTGCAGTTAGAAATTACCATAGTCTTGCGAGAAAGGATATAGTGCTAGAAACGTTGGACAGCTTGGACGACTACCAAGGCCAATTTTTCAACATGTAAATACTTGGTTTCGGTAGTCGTGAGACTCTGACTCAAGTAATAGATGACATGTTTGTCATGAGAATCATCCTCCTGGATGAGAAACATAGCGATGGTATAGTCTGAGGCTACGAGGTAAAGGAAATAATCCCGACTGTAATCAGGTGGGAAGAGTAGAGGGGTACGTGTCAAAGAAAGTTTCAAAGCTTCGAAAGCTTTGTTGGCAGTGATATCCCATACAAACTCAAAACCTTTCTTAAGCAGTTGCGTAAATCCAAGAGTTAGCTCAACATAGTTCAGGATGAAACGACGGAGAAATTTTGCCTTCCCTTGCAAACTTTGTAACTGGCGAAGTGAGGAAGGAGGAGGGAGATTGAGAATTGCCTCGACCTTTAAAGGATCTACCCTGATCCCTTGACGTGAAACAATAAAGCCCATAAGTCAGCCTGATTCTATGCATAAAACACATTTGTGTGGATTCAAGCGTATATGGTAAAATCGACATCAAAGGAAAATGGCGCGGAGGTGTATTGGATGATCTACACAATGCATGGAATGAGTGGGTAAGTCATCGAGATATGGCTGCATAATATGCTTTATGTCATGAAAGGCGTAAGACATAGCACATTGAAAAGTTGCACTGGCATTACCGAATGGAAGTTTCTGATAGGTGAAAGTGCCCCAAGGACAAATAAAAGTGGTCTTGTGTTGGTCCACGGGTACGATATTGATTTGATTATATCTAGAGAAACCATCCATCAGAGAGAATATTTCACTTTCGGCACACTCGTCGATGATCTGGTCAACAAAGGGGGTAGGAAAGTTGTCTTTAGGAAAAGCTTTATTAATGTCCCTATAATCAACGCACACGCAGATTGTGCCTTGTTTCTTGTCAATCAGAACAAGTTTGGAAATCTAGTCAGTTAGAGCCACCGAGTAAATGAAGGTAGCCTTAAGAAGTTTCTCAACTTCAAGCTTGATAGTGGTTGCTTTACGTGGGTGGATCGGACGAAGTCATTTTTGGACGGGTTTAGCGCCCGGGTATGTCTTAATTTCATGTACCACAATGTCAAGATCAATACCCAACATTTATTCATAGCTCCACGTGAAGACGTCACGAAATTATTGGAATAGAGACTTGTAGGTGACCACTTCATCATGGGAACACGAAACTCCGATATGCACATTTTCGACAATTCCAGGTTTTATGGATATGTCGAGGGGGAGGGTAGGTGAGTTGCTACTTAAGTTCCCTTCGTAGAACAAATCATGTGTAGACTCGGGAACGGTAGAAATGATGACAACGGTCGACGGGGTCAAGATTCGTTGGTAACCCTCGATGGTGTGTTGTTCCAGGAAGAGGATGGAACGATCATGTCCATCGTCCCAACGGGTGTTGTCCATGGACATAATAGACATAATCATCTCATCCGTGGGAAAAATGATGCGGAATGGATCTGGAGATAAATCACCAAGAGAGGGGGTAGAAGGGGTTGTCGATTGAATGGCTCGATAAGTGGATTCGATCGGACCCAAAGGCATTTTGTTGCCATATCGAAGATGATCGTCGGGGTTGGGTACCATCCATGGGTCATAAGATGCAGGGGTTCCATGAACAGAGGTGGAGATCATGTTGATCGAGGCAACAAACGGATGTGGAATATCGGGTGGTGGGATGGGGAAAGTACCCATCAACGAGGAATCTTTAAGAAGACCTACACCAATGTTCTCATATCCAAGGGGGTTTTGTAATGAACGATACATTGTCGGTACGTGCATCAGAGTGAAAGAAGGCCAATTGGTCTACAATAACAACTTTTCCTTGATGCGGGAAACACATGACATAGAAAAGAGTGGACACAACTGCACACATGGAATCGATCCAACTACGACCAAGTAGAAGGTTGTAATCGAGAGGAGCGTCAAAGACTGCCACTTGAATGTTGACCATTTTGACTTCTAACGTAATAGGCAACGAAGGGAGGACACCATAAGGCTTAAAACCAGAGCCATTGAAGGCTTTGAGCGTGTTGCGGGATTCATTCAAAGGAGGAGAGTCGATGGCTTTCCAGCAAGTAATAGACATTACACACGTCAAGGCACCCTCATCAATAACTGTTCTACAAATGTTTTTGTCAGAGATAATAACTTGTATTTGGAATGTGAGTTGAGGGGGTAACCTTGGAATGTGATCTTCCAAGTCAAAAATTATTAAATTTGTATCCGTAGGGTCGATTCTACCAATAGATTTCAACAGTGCCTTCCTTTGTATAGGACAACTCTGAAGGACTTCAAGGGATGACATCATGGATGATGCTTGGGCTAGATCTTTGACAATACTGTAGTTCTGTGCGGCATGTGCATGAGGATTGAAATCTAATTTTCGAACAACACCCTTTGGAGGAGGGCAAAGAACTGTATCTAGGCTTGGTCATTTGATATGAGGAGGACCATTGATAGGTGGAGTCGTGGAAGATGGTTGGACCAATGAAGGAGGTATTACATCAACCTTCTCTTTGGAGGAAGAATAATATTTGGCTTGAGTGGTAAGTGTGATGTCATTCTTCTTTAAATCACCTGTACACATTAAGACATAGAATGTATTGGAGGGGGAAGGTTGGTCATGAATGACCAATTGGGCCTGTTGTTGAGAGGGGAAGGGTTGTGACAATACAGCCGGAGTGTTTGGTTTCGAGGTCCCTTGAAGGAAATTAGTAACCTCGGCTCATCTTGGACAATCCTTAGTGTAGTGATCATCCACAAGGGTATCGGGGTTTGTGCTTATCCCTCTCGTCAACAAGTGGTGTTTTGGTTTTCTTAGTTTGCGGATTATTTTTATCCTCCTTGTTCTTACCCTTTCCTTTTTTGGATTTATTTTTTCCGGTGGGGGTAGATTGAACAGAGTTTACCTCAGAAGTCTTGTCAGTGGAAGGGGTAAGAGACAGAGCATTTTGAACATCAGAAGAAATGGATTTGGGGTTGTTTCTAGAGGTCTAGACGGAATGCGGTTGGGCATGGAAAGTGCCAATCACATCATCAACTACATGAGAAGCAGCGGAAGTGGTTGAAGTAGCAAAAGTAGAAGGATGAGGTGCGTCAGGGAGTAAGTTGTAAAGAGTACCTGTTTGTGAGTAAATGAGGTCTAGGTATTGGGCATGATTGATTTCATATTCTTCTGTGACAACTCCACCCATGGCGATGTCACGAGCGATGTCGTTCATGAATGATTTCGTGAACCACTCTGCCAACAAATGATCGGGAAGTTAGAGTTTGATTAGACGTCGTCTTCATCACCACTCATCAATGTGATCAGAGATATGAGTGGCTTTGGTTTGGTTGAAAGAACTCAAAATTTCGGTTCCCGTTTCGTAACGGATCGGTAACTGGTAGTGGGTGAGGAAAGCCATAGCAAGGGTGTTGAAGTCGGCGAAGAAGCCTCATGGTAATTATATATACCACTTCGCGGTGGAACCTATGAGGGTTCGCTGGAAAAGGTGCAAATGAATAGAGTCATCCATCAAGGAGTTGGATGAGCACCATAGGTGAAAAGTCATTACATGATTGTTTGGTTCCTCTCCTAGTTTACCATCGAATTTAGGGATGTTGGATGGTAGTTTGGCCAGTATGGGAGGCCATTGAGGAGAGTGACGGATCAGATCATTTAAAATTCTCGATAGATCCAGGAGGTCTAGGGTGTCTAAGTAGGGTAACTGTCTATTCACAGGTGGGTACTGGTGACTTTGGGGAGGGAGTACTATCGGTAGACTAGTGGGACCATAAGAAATTTGCATATAATGTGAAGATCCGGGCAAATTCAGTTGTTGGTGTGGAGGCAAGTAATTCATAGGGTTGTACCCTTGAACAGAGGCGTGGGGTTGAGCATTCGAGCCCCAAATAGGATTAGACATACCTGGATAGGGTTGGCCTGTACTAGGGGGTATGTTGGAGCTAGCATGAGGCTGTTTCCCCCCAGTCGAGTGAGGATTATGTTGAATAAAATAATTCCAATACTAGGCCAAGGATGGAGGTATGTTTTGTCCATAAGGTGGGGTAGGTGGGGGTTTCCCTCCAATTGGGGGTTGCGTCCCAATTGGGATTTGTCCTGCAAAAGGGGGTTGAGTTTGGTCTCCTTGGTGAAATTGTCCACCAACAGGAATCTGGTAATTAGGTGTGAAAGACGGGATGGTGCCACTAGGATCAGTGCCTCCGATAGAGGATGAAAGAGGTCCTCTGAAAGAGGGTGGAGGAAGTGTCGAAATGAAACCAGGAATGAGATGGTGCGGCCCCAGAAGGAGTGGAAATGCCAAGAGTCCCAAATGTGATTTGTGTAGGAGCGGGAATAGAAGCATTCAACACATGATATCCAGGCATAAGCGTTGGGGTGAACCTAGGTGAAATCAGCATGCCAATGGGGGCTTGGCTAGCCATTGTAGTCCCAGTGTGAGGACTCATAATATCTGTGACCATCGTGTAATGGACCGTTTGTAGGGGGATAGTCAATATGTGGTCAGCTGGTGGAGCGTCTGTACTAGGAAAATAATATGCAGTAGTAAAAGGTATTTAATTTGGATTAGATGTTTCTGGTAGCTCAGGTGTGACAGTGATATCAATGCCTGCTCCTGAGCCAAAGAGATCCTGTCTAAAAATTCCAGTAGTCCAAAAAGGATCTTGACCCTCAGGTCCTATGAAAGGTCCAGTTGGCGATCTAGAAGACTGAACAACTATATCTCCAGAAGAATTCACTTGCACAATATGTCTCTCGAAGTCGGGGGGAAGTCAAAAGTCCTTTCGAGAATTGGTAATTCAGAACCATTCTAGAGAGTTAGTTCTTTCTACCTGTGGAGTGGAAATGTCTTGGACTTCACTCTATTGAGGAGAGTCATCCAGTGAGTTGGTAGGCAAGGGTTGAGAACCTTCCAGATCTTCTGGGGGTAAGCCTTTCATTCTATGCGAACGGCGTGGAGGGTCAATTGTGATCGAGTTAGAATATTATAAAATAAATTCTATGGACAAATTGGGTAAACAAAAAACACATGCTAGTAAAATCTAGGAAGCAAAACCAAGAAAACAAGACCTTCCAATTCTGAAGTTACTAGTTGGTGATGAAATCCAACGTCGCAACAACGAGACAAGAAGGGGTTGGGCTAGGATGGAAAAGTTACGTTGGCGACCTGCTTAACGGACTTATGCCCTGGTGTAAGATCCCACACATAATCGTGGGTATACCCTCCAAGGAGCCCATGTGAGTCTGACCAATGTCAATTCCAGGTACCGTGAAGACTTACCTCTTCACATTCACCTTATGTAAGACCCTATGCAGGTAGGCTACTAAGGTTACCACCAACAACAATGATGCCTAGGGGAACAATCGACAATCCGATCCACACGCAAGGGTAGGGTATCTAGACCGAAATCAACTTGAGAGGCTTCCACTCATCATTGTGGGTATACCTTCAAGTGACCCCCATAATACACACAATCTCTACACCGATATCAACAAAGAAGGGTGAGTAACTATGTCAATATCGATGCGACCTCAGGTTTGACCCTTGTGTGAGAAGGGCTTCCCAGGACAAAATGTTGCAAATGGAATTTGCACTCCTTATCACAAGATGATATTGTGTGTTTTGTGTTTTGGAGAGTGTGTCTCACTGCCTATTCCAAAGCTCTAGTCTAGCTAATGTTGGTGTAAAAAGATCCCTAGAAAAAATTACTAGTTGAATTTTAAAGTTGTGCAATATTATTAAAGGTTGTTGTTACACAAAAAGGGAGGCGGAAATGAAATAGATGTTGTGTGAGACTCTGACCCAACAAGGCATAAATAAGGATAAATGATTCAAATTTTTTGTTCGATGAATCCTATTTATAGGAGGGAAAGAAGAGGTTTTTGGAACAATACGAACTACAATGTATGATCTTCTCTGAAATGCAATATCAAACAATCGTGAACAATGCAAATTCCCTATTCGTTGTCTTTCAATACTTGAATGCCAATATTTTTTGAATACAAGGTCGCTTAAAAAAGAAAACGTCTTTAATTTTTTATTAGAAACCAAACAATAGGGATGGAACTAAGAAAAAACAAGCAACCAACGAAAAAGAAATACACAACAAACACCCAAATTTTTCTTTCAATGAAGATAAAAATAACAAACTGACAAGACCAACCTCTTCAAATTCACATGGGTAACAATTTTCCAAGTAATAAGCAATCAAAAAGGACAATTAATCTCAAGTTTTAATTCAATCAAAGGCTCCCAACCAAACAATCACTCGGATTTCAGAAACAAAGATTATACCCTTGTTAAGAAAAGGTCAAGAGGTAAAAATTGAGAAAAAAATGATCAAGAAGAGATTTTGATTTTCGAAAACTAATCATTCGGGAGATTTGAAGTCAAGAAACATTCAATCACTAGCTAGAGAAGTTCTTCCTAGACACACAAACAAATCTAGGATTCTAAGGACACAAAAGACTTAATCCAAAATTTTCACAGGTGAGTTCGCAGGATGGCAGTCAGGTACAGTGCAAGAATCAAGGATTATCACAGGCTAGACACAGGCAGACTACGAGAAGTTCGCACTGAACTGAACAACAAGGTGCGAACTTTAGTGATTCTCACAGGCTACAGAAGGGTGCAGTGTGAGAAGGTTTGTAATCAAGCAAAGTTTGGAAAAATGAAAGAACTTTTGAGTGAACTTATGGATCCAAGAAGTTTGTAAGGATCTCCTAAAGACTCAGAGATTGATTGGGAATTAAAAAGGGCAGGTCAAGAGAAAATGGCCAAAAAAAACCACCAAAATGGGTTATTTCCCCAGTGGATTTGCCAATTTTGTTATCGGATAAATCGGTTATGCAAACACTAACAGATCTCCCTAGATCCACCTAGATCTAGAACAAAACAAGATAGGACACGACTCTTTCCCTAAATTGTAGTCATTGGATCTACTAATAAGAGGGAATGAATGACATACCTTTATATCACTTCCTTAGGTCTCTATTGTTCTTGCTTCGCTCCGGTGCTCTTGTGAAATCAGGTCCAAGACAAAACAAACCAACCAAAGTGAAGATAAGAAAGTATATTCAATGTCAACCTATGCATATGATTAAGGAGTTATGCAATAAAATAAGAGTATTTTTATAGGAAAGGGACATGTCATTGTATCATATTAAATGAAATTAGAAGAATACAACCATATCGCCTTGATGTCGCAATCTTCCTTTCAGTGACCCTTGGTTCCAACACACACACTTTCTCTATCTTTGCATGAAGAAGATCCAATACAACTTGATAGACCAAAAAGAGTCTCCAAGATTCTATCCAAGAAGGGTTCTTCACACAATTCTTTCACCAATTCTTTATTCAATCTTGCTTAACCTTTTCCATGAGAAACCTTTCAATATATAGGAGAAGGAGAGATGGTTACATGGATGAGGATGATCCCACTAAATCTGAGAAGTCAGTAGGATGCCAACCATGTGAATGCCAATTCATTTTCTAAAAGATCCCCTTCTAGAACCTTCATGACCTCTTCTCCTTTTCAAGCTTAAAAATAGGTTCTCATCCTATCTATAGAGAAGACTGCGAACAGTTCACACCCCAAGTTTGGGTTGCCTACGAGAATGGAGGTTTTTCTCACTCTGTAATATAGGTAGCCTGCGAACTCATCTTAAAAATGTGTTTTTGGAAGAAGACAATAGTCACTTTTCTCTGGAAAAAAGTCATTGTGGGAGCCTGAGTACCTCACTAGTAGAGACATCACTAGAGTGACCAAAATGATGTGTAACACAAGGGAAACTTTCTGAAATCTGAAACTATGAAGTAATAAATTAACTCTTGATCATGACTCATTAAAGCTGCTAACTGTTTTATTAATTCCTTGAAAACCTTTTTTTATTTTTTTTAATCACTTTACTTCGATGATATAAAAATCCGTGGATTGTGAAATAAAAACTCCCGAAGAGTAATCTCTCGGAGTGACATGGTAGGGATGACATCAATCTAATGATGTGTCAAGAAAAGAGAGGTGCCACGTGTCACTCGAAAACGTGTGAATCATCCGACATAAATGTCGAAAGTAAGTGACACGTGTCAATTCAAGGGACGCTTTTTAAAGGACACGTGTCCTATGACTCATGTTTGTGAATTCTTTAGGAAAAATTGGAAGTGGTTATCTTCAGGTTTTGAAGCTTCGTGGTTTTTCGTTTTTTGGGTTTGTTGGAAAACCCAAAGCGCGAAGCTGCGAAGTGACTGTTGAAGGCCTTCCTTTAAAACTCAAGTGGCTCCAAAACTTCAGAGATCATTAGATCAAATTAAAGAAACTCATCGATGGTAGATATTGTAAGTGCCTTATTGATAATTAACAACTAATGGATTTGATTTAAAATTAAAAGGAAATTCTCTAAGTTTTTTTCTTTTTGGGTAAAAAACTTTTATTTCTAAGAGGTAAAATATAAAGTTCAAAGATCAAAATTATGTGTGTTCCAACATATGCTCCATCTGGGGATTGTGGCTCCCTGTGAGGCATGAAAGAATAGTAGACCAAGCGCCTCTATTGGGTAAATGGAGTCATTATTTCTTTTTGAAAAACATTTTCCAGTTTTATTTAAGAATTAATCGTACATAGAAAAAAGGAACTTAACCAAATCTCAAAAACCTTCAAAACACACTTAATGATTGATGTCAAGTTAGGCTATTTAAAAATTCCTTTTCTTAAAACTGATTTTAGAATTGTTTAATATAATCAAAATAAATTTAACTAAAACATCGTAATAATAAAAACCTTAGCACTCCGTAGCAATCCCTCATTGACTCTCTGCATGCTCTGATCAACTTGTAGCTGTACTTGTTGCATGATCCATGCTGGTACGACCAAACTCCCTGCGATTGAGAGGACATGATGAGTACAAAGGGGGGATAAACCCCCCTCATACAACATTGTAACGACCAATGATAGAGCGGAAATGAGAGCCAAACAACCCACCTTTAAGCTGCTGCTACACATGAGAGAGAAACTCTTGACTAGAGAGAAATGACTTAGAAAAGAAGTGGATGTGGAGCCAAGAACGTCTTATCCAAAGGAATCTCATGGATGGGAACCTATTAAATGCATTCCCCAGTTAGAAAAACCCCCTAAATATCTCATTATCTCAAAAAGGGTTTATCAAACACACCCAGTTCATGAGAGAACGAGCCTTAATCGGAAAGTTCTTGGGACTCTAGCCATCCAAATGGGATTTAACATGATGGATTAAATATTGGTGGAACCCTAAGGGATACTGTGAGATTCATCCTAGCTCCGAAGGGTTATTCATGATTATCCTTTACAACCTAGAAGACAAGGACAAAATCTTTGATAGTGTGTCATATTTCTACAACTTGGCAAGGCTATTCCTTCAATTCTGGATAGATCGCTTCAGTCCATAAAAGGAAGACTTTGTAATGGCCCCAGTCTAGATCAGGCTCTATTCCTTTCCATAGGAGTTTAGGCTGGAAGAGATACTTATGGGAATAGGAAATACTATGGGATGATATGTCAAATCATCGGAATCCACAAAACAAACAAAATACACCTCCTATGTCAGGATCTGTGTATACATGGACATCTCAAAAGCACTACCAGGTTCAGTAACCCTGGAATATCATGATGAGGATTGGAACCAAACTATTGACTATGAACACATCCCCTTTCACTACAGAAAATGTCATGAGCATGGCCACCTCTTTCAATAATTCCCCCTAAATTCCCAAGCCCCTAAAGCCAGAGAGAACAAACAAAGAGACAACTTCACCATAGTCATAGGTCAGAAAAGGAACCCACCAAGGAAGAAAAATCCAGAAAATGCTCCAAAGATAACCACTAAAATCTCCTATGATATATTGAATCAGTTGTTGGAAGAAGAAGAGATCCAAGATCCCCATAAAGAGAAAATCCAAGAGAAAGGAAAAGGTTAGGCCACTCACCCAACTACCCAAAGAAAAGAAGATCACTAAGGAGACAAAATGGGGGAAAATGGGGACACCTTGATGAAGTTGGATGAACAAGACTTGGTGGACATAGATATCGGAAAGCTAGAGGAATCCTTTAACCAAAAGTATCTGTAAACCATCCCTGTAGAACAACTCAAAAAATTTCATAAATTATTTTTAGATTCCATAGGCGGATCCACAACACGGTTGGGCATAGCTACAGATCCAAGCATAGAATCAAAGCACGCCCCATAGGAAAGAGAAAGAAGGGGATGAAAATCCACCCACCATATCATCAAAGAGGTAGGGAACTTCATGCTCAACTCAGGCCAGGGCCATAGGCTCTCGAAGGGTTACCTCCAACCACCTCCCCAATCATCATGATGAATATCATAACCTGGAGTATCAGAGGACTCAATGAAAGATCCAAGCAGAGGACTCTTAGAGACTGTATATGTGTAGAAAATCCAGATGTTAACCTACTACAGGAGACAAAGTGTGTTGGAGTAGAAGAAGAAACTATCTTTCATCGTTGTTGGAGAGGGTGTGACTCCATCCACACCAACTCCTTTGGCGCGTCAAGAGGCTTAGCAATTTTATGGAACCCCACGAATGTCATAATGGACTGACCCTTCTCTATTGTAGGTACGATAACAACACACTTCACAATCATAGGATGAAGCAAAGAAGGGGCTATAACAAATGTCTATAGACCTCAAATCCCATAGGACAAAGAGATCTTCCTGAAGCAGATAAATTCCATCAGACCACTATTGAGCATGCCCAACTGGGTGTTGGGAGGTGACTTCAATATGATACTCACTCTGGAGGAGAAAACCGGCGGAACCAAACAGCTGGAGCAAGACATTGGTAAGTTCATAACCCTCATTGATCAGTTAAATCTAGTAGACATAGAATCCCGAAATGGCATCTTCACCTAGTCCAATTGAAGATCTGGACATCAACAATTTTCTTGCCAAATAGACCACTTCCTTGTCATGGAAGCCCTACTGGTGGAGGACGCTTCCATAGAGGCCAACATTCTTCCAAGAGCAGGCTCAGACCATTTGCACATCTCACTCTTCCTGGATGCAGGAGTGATGCCAAAACTCAAACCATTCAGATTTGATAAATTTTGACTCTCCC
Source organism: Picea engelmannii (assembly GCA_009831015.1). Taxonomy (NCBI): domain Eukaryota; kingdom Viridiplantae; phylum Streptophyta; class Pinopsida; order Pinales; family Pinaceae; genus Picea; species Picea engelmannii. Next base: position 688,814 of record ML794073.1, read on the forward strand.
ACCCTAACTTTCATTGGCTAGCAAAGTTCTGGTGGAACCGGGTAAAAATAGAACATGGTACCTGCATGTACAAATTTCAGCAAGGCCTCAAAAATTTCAAGCAACATCTGAAGCTATAGAATAAATCACCTTTGGGAATATTTTTCAATGAATGCAGGAAATCGAAAATAGACTGGAAACTCTGCAAAATACCTTCATCTCAGGAATCAGGACCACAAAACTAATGAAGGAAGAGGAGGAGATTCAGGCGGAATTATAAGAATGAAAAAAGAAAGAAGAAATCCAAGTTCTTCCACAGAGAAATGGTGCATCGAAGATACATAAACATGATAACTCAGCTGGAGGACGCTCAAGGTAGCCCCTTATGAGAGCACAACCAAATCTCCAAGGAGCTAACCAAGTACTACAAAGACATTGTAACAGAAACCAATGATGAAAGGGTTGCATCAATCGAGAAAATAGCTAGGCACATACCCTCCCTAGTGACTTCGAAGAAGAATGAAGCCTTAATGATGCCCATCACTCAAGAATAAGTGGACCATGCAGTCAAAGAAATGCACCGAGGAAAAGATCCAGGCCCAAACGGCTTCATCAAAGACTTCTTTCATCGTGGTTGGGACATGATCAGGGAAGAGGTTTGGTAGGTAGTGGAGGAATCTAGAACCTCAAGGAAAGTCCTATCTTCCCTCAATGCCACCTTCCTCTCCCTCATCCCGAAAGAGGAGAGAGTCACTCACCCAAAATAGTACAGACCGATTTCCCTATGCAACGTCATCTACAAAATCATCACCAAGGTTATAGCCACTCATCTCAAGCCAATCCTACCCTTTGTCATCTCCAAGGAACAAGTAGGCTACATGGAAGGTGAGAAAATCATGGACAGCGTCATCCTCACCCATGAGGTCATCCACTCGTTGAATTCGACCAAGATCCCAGGTATGCTTATCAAACTTGACCTTTCAAAATCCTTTGACAGAATCAGTAGCATTACATGCGATCCATGCTAGAATCCTTTGGTTTTTATAGACACTAGGTGAATTAGATCTTGAATCTCACCTCTTCATCCTTTTTCTCCATATTGGTCAATGGAGTGCCCTCACAACCCTTTTCCCCTTCTAGAGGAATCTTTCAAGGAGACCCCCTCTCTCCCTTCCTCTTTGTTTTAATGGGAGAAGTCCTGAGATGCTATCTCAAAGCCTCGGTCCTAGAGGGTACCCTCAAAGGCCTCCCCCTGCACAACATACAACCATCCCTCTCGTACATCCAGTTTGTTGATGAAACCATCCTATTGAACACCCCTATAACTTGGGAATCCACCAAACTCAACTCCATTCTCACTGACTTTGCGGATGCATCATGAATGGCCCTCAACCTTTATAAATATAAACTCTAGTTCTTCAACACACCGGTAGTTGTCCAAAATCATATTTCCCACCTCCTAGGAATAACCAAGAGCTCCCTTCCATCCAATTATCTCAGCATACCCCTCACAGGAGAGCCTGCATGCTCCATCTCCTAGGACAATATTCTTCTCTCCATTTCCAATAGACTCAACAATTGGACCTTCAGACCTCTTAATATTGCAGCTCAAATGGTGCTCCTCAAGTCAATCCTACAAGCCCTACCAACCTACATGTTCATATCCCTAGCAACACCTAAATCTGTCATTCGATCCATCAGGAACACACAACAGAGCTTCTTATGGCATGGACACCAACCTGATAAGAAGTGGGCCTTAGTGGGTTGGGATAAGCTTTAAAAACCTAAATATATTGGGGGATTAGGGCTCTAGGACCTAGTAAAACTTAATCAAGTTATGGGAGACAAACTGTGGTGGCGATGGCTTAAGCACTCTACAGAACTCTGGGAACAAATCTGGAGACAAAAGTATACCTTGAGCACCCAAGAAGATCAACTAATCATATTCAAGGATCCAATATCTGGAACACTGCATGGATCAACAAACATTTAGTTTAGAAACATGATTTCTGGGAGATCAGGGACAAAGAAAGTGCACTATTTTGGCAAGATTCATGGCAGCAGTAGACACCTCTACCCTCACTAGAAGAACTCAACCCCCTTTGTCATGCACTGCAACCTGACATCTTCATATGGGTTAAGGATCTTTGGAGAATATCTCACAAGAACCCACCATGGCGCAATTGGAAGACAAAACACCTGGAATTACACCTCCCAGGGGAAATGGATCTCCAAGCCTGGAGAGCATGCGCAAACCATAGGAAAATACCTACCAGGGTAGGCTCGGACATTCTCAGATGGGGGCACTCTACAAAGGGAAAATTTTCGGTCAAAGAAGAACACTATCTATAGGGGAACTATTAGGATCATGCTAAGGAGAGTATCTCGAGAAAGATATGGAATTTCGCACTCTAGCCCAAAGTGTCTATTGTCCCTTGACCAAGTTTTGGAATAATATTGGTCATGATTGACCGTTTTTGGGACTTCGATAGCCTGTTGAATATGGAGCACCAGACGAAGCAGAGATAACGGGATCTCGACCCACTTTTGGGTCCCTTTTTGGGTTTTTGGGAATATGTAATGGGAAAGGGATGTCGGCCCATGGGTTAACCCATGATTAGGACCACTTTTGTAAATGTATAAATAGACATCTAGGCATCTAGTAGAGTATGGTATTGTATCTATGTGATATAGGCTACATGCAATGTGGGATCTATGTGATCAACGTGTTTTGCATTCTATAGTCTTACAAAGCTTAGTGCAAGTCTCTATGTGGAGATATAGAAGGATTGTAAGGCAAGGAAGAAGGATCTAGCGAGCTACACAGATATTTTGTCCTATGTGTAGTAGGTTTTGGTGGCTTTGTGCTTGTAACCGATTGAAGACGCTAATAAATAAGAAGAGTTGGTGGACATAGCCCGAGAGTGGGGGTGAACCATGTAAATATGTTTTATGCTTTGTGCTTTGACTTGATGTGTTTAGCTCTGCTTTTTCCAAGTGATTTGGTATATTTAGAGGGATATACTTATGATTTGTGCTTCATTAGATGTATATGAATAGTAGATCTGATATGTATGAAGATGCCTAGTGCTGATCTACTGGATTTGATATGTTTTATTGTTGCTAAGTACTAAGATACCCTATATCTAAGTGAATGATGTGATGCTCTGTGCTATCTGCAAAGTATAATAAGGGTTGAATATTGATGAATGATCAATGCTAAAGTATTTTGTAAGAAATATAATCATAGACCCATGTCCCAGCTAAGGTTGCAGACACGTGAGTCTCGCAACCACCCATGTCTCTACCTTGGGTGAGACTTCATCTTCTTTGCAGGTGTTGTCGAAAGGGTCGGTAGTTAGGGTTTTGTTGGTGTGTTGTTGTAGCGTTGAAACCCAAATCTTCCCCTATGCCAAAAAATCATTCTGTTGCTAGGACTTGAAACTTTGATTGCTAGGAACTGAGGAAGAAGATGCTTTGTACAAAGATTCATCCTGAAACTATGGAAGCTCTGTGCATGGATCTGTGACCTAGTGCACAGTATTACACTTGATCTGAAAATATCTGTGCTAAAGAAAGAAGGCCAGATCTAAAGAAAGCAGAAAGATCTGAACGCTTTGTTCTCTAAGAAAAGTAAAAGTGGAAGTTTCTTAAGAAAAGAGGTCAGATCTACAGAAAAGAGGTCAGATCTGTAAGCTCAGTGCTCTAATAAAGGTAAGAATAGTTAAAAGTTTTTAGATATGGAAGTTTTGTACTCTGTAGAAGTAAGTTAAGTGGAAATTTTTGTTTCTAAAAACATGAATCTAGGTGTGTTTGATAGATTCTATCCTAGCTTGAAAACTAGGGCTCTGATAGATGAAAGAAAGTTTAATATGAATAAATCTGATAAGAATAATGATAGATATGTTATACCTATGCATAGAAATAATGTTTGGACTAACAAATGGATGTAGGATCCTAGAAAGAATTTTTGTTAGTTTAGCTACCATGATCCTGGTGTGCAGTACAAAAGAAGTTGGGGAACATTTAAACAAAAGAGAGGGTTAACCCTCTATTACAGTTGCATAAGACCTGGACATCTTGCTAAGGAATTCCCTGGTGGAAGATCTAGTTGCCTATGTTGCAAAGCTTTGGACCATGAAGTGTTGGATTTCCCTAGAATGATTGTTAAGCTTGAAAGAATGAATCTGAGTCAAGGAAAACCTAAGACAGATCCAGAAATAGTAGAACCCCAGAGGGAATCAGAGAAGGTACTGCTACAGATGAAAGAAACCTTGAATGATCACTGACATGTTTGGTTATTAGAGACCTTTAAAGAAAAGGAATGCATCGAAGTAAGAATAAGGGACTTCGACATTGACTGTGTTCTATATGAAGAAACACAAGTGAACATTATGCCAGAGAGAACTTGGGAAGCTATAGGGAGGCCTGCTATGATTCCTTCATTAGGAGTAATAGGGATATTCAGAGGAAAACTGGTAACCCTATGTGGAAAGCTCACTCAGATAGCTATGAATTCCAACGAAACTCCAAATGAAGAATATTTTGAGATTATTAAATTTATTGAGGAAAACACCCTGTTTACTATGTTACTTGGAAAACCTTGGATTGAAAGAGATCAAGCCAGAAAGAAGTAAGAAGAAAAGGTTTTAGAACAACAGAGACAAGAGTTAACAGATTTCATGAACAAAAGGATCACGCAGTTGATTGAAGAAAAGGAAAACAAATCAAAGCTATTTGACACTAGAAGCCTAGATGTCAAAGCTGCAAGAGCATTAGAGGACTCACAGAAGATTGAAGTATCTGTCTCATATATAGAAGAAATATTACCAATGAGTCTTAGGAGAGAATCTCAGTAGCGTGAAGTGACTATGTCTAAGGAAAATAAGAATCAGAATGGGAAGAGAATTACTGAGACAAAGCTCACTGGAAAGAAGGATAGGAAGCTAAGTAAAAAGAAAGCTAAGATCGACAGGCAAAGATTCCAGAGGGAGCCTCGCTGAAGGAAAACTTGTAGAATTTGAACTTCGCCGACATATTAGACCAACGACATAGGCCACTTTTCCAAGGAGAAGCAATATAGCCATTGGAAGCCAATATAACCATTCGACTGCCGCTTTGAATGGGTCGGAAAGAATTGATGGTTCACCACTAGACCGTTAGACCGCACCATAATGGAAAAAACATGAGTTAATCATGCCTCATACCCATTGCAAGAATATCGTTGCTAAGTTTCTTATTTAGTCCGTTGTGCCACACATCGAGATTACTTTTTATAACTGAGAATTTGAGCCCAAATCCTGAGATTATTTTTCACTGTGATCATCGCCTTGTTCCCATACCCTTCATTGTAGTCTCTGAATTTAGTTCACACCTGATCTAATTGACCCTGAGTCTGTATGTCGAATGAGCTCAGTGCTGTAGAGAAAATAATCGAAGAAGTTTTGATTGACTTAATGATTGAGAGAGTCATTTCAGAGTGAGGTTTATCTATAGGAATCCAAGCATTGTCAACAAGAGTATTGCAGGCCTCTCCTTCCACTGCTCATGTCAGTCCGTCCAGGCCATGAGAAACAGAAAAAGCACAAATACAACATCGTGAATGCCAATCTTATTCCGCGCATTCTACCAGCTTACCTACCACCTCTAGGTGGCTCCATCAATCGTGATAGTGTACCTCGAGACTTTGAATATACTTTTATCATCGCGTACCTTCTGAAAGGGGTGTGTGCAGTTCGTGCTGATCAGGAAAAGCTCGTAGCACTGAAATTTAGTGACTTAAACCTTGGAGATCGTAAATCCTACAACATGTTAGCCCCGCATAAGTACTTAACCAGGACCAAATGAAATAATTCAAAGATTATCCCGCAGCCATGGATCCAGAATCTTGCGCATTCCACACTACTTAATGTGATGAATATCCTTCACTTCGGTCGACACCAAAAAGTAAATGCATGCATGAAATTGTTGTTGTCTTGCTACCACAGAGGTTACTTATGGTTGAACCATCGCATCACTATGGATCTTACCTTGATCAATCAGATAACGGGGCTTAGTATGCAAGGCCCTAACCCACAAGACTTTTACCCTGGAAAGACCTTAGATCGAGCATTGGCACAGAGGATTAAATAAACTTATGGCGATGTCAATAAGGGAACACGAGGCTACAAGGTAGCCTCTATCTAGAGTGGCACAATGCACCTTGCCTGTCAGCTGATCATGGGCAAGCTAGTTCACAAGAACAAACCAACCCAAGTGATTGGTTTCGTAGTTGACCTTGCAGGAAAGTGCACAGAGGTACTACAGATGAACTGGGCGCAGTACCTTGTAAACCAAGTAGATATTGATTGCAGAGAAGCGCAAGACCAAGGGTATGAGTTCCACTTTAGTTGGCTTCTCATACTGATTTCTTTCATCACCTGGGAGCTACCAGAAGGTGCCACTTTCCTAGATATCGAACCCTTCGAACCACTGGAGGCGAAGTTCTACACGCTATGGTACTCCAGCGACATCAATAAGCAGTGGAAATATAATGTCGTCTTCCACGCCTATTACAACCAATTGAAGATCGCAATCTAGTCTACACTATGCATCACCCCGAACACACTTCACAGGTTTAGACCCTTGATGAAATTCAGTGTGGACTGCCACTTCACCTATATTACAGCACGCGTTGATGATCATAAATAGAAGCTTCAATCATATTACAAGTTGATAGAAGATGACTTGGAGGAGATGACCAAGGAATGGTTGGTGTACCTCCTTGTTCCAGTAGACCTCGCAGAGATGTTCAATGTGGATAGCCCTAAAACTATGCCGGACACACCTGGACCAAGCAAGACAAAGAAAGATGACGAAGTGCAATATGTCCATAGAAAATTGACGAAGACTTCGATCTCACCAGAGTAGGGAGATGATGGTGGAGAGCTAGGTGGCACAAAATTTGAGCAGTACCTTGTAAACCAAGTAGATATTGATTGCAGAGAAGCGCAAGACCAAGGGTATGAGTTCCACTTTAGTTGGCTTCTCATACTGATTTCTTTCATCACCTGGGAGCTACCAGAAGGTGCCACTTTCCTATATATCGAACCCTTCGAACCACTGGCGGCGAAGTTCTACACGCTATGGTACTCCAGCGACATCAACAAGAAGTGGAAATATAATGTCGTCTTCCACGCCTATTACAACCAGTTGAAGATCGCAATCCAGTCTACACTATGCATCACCTCGAACACACTTCACAGGTTTAGACCCTTGATGAAATTCAGTGTGGACCGCCACTTCACCTATATTACAATGCGCATTGATGATCATAAATAGAAGCTCCAATCATATTACAAGTTGATAGAAGATGACTTGGAGGAGATTACCAAGGAATGGTTGGTGTACCTCCTTGTTCCTGTAGACCTCGCAGAGATGTTCAATGTGGATAGCCCTAAACCTATGATGGACACACCTGGACCAAGCAAGACAAAGAAAGATGACGAAGTGCAATATGTCCATAGAAAATCGACAAAGACTTCAATCTCACCAGAGTAGGGAGATGATGGTGGAGAGCTAGGTGGCACAAAATTTGAGCAAAACAAAGGCGAAGTTACTCCACCTACAAAGGAGGAGGATCCATCCAAGAAAAGGAAGCTTACCCCACCAAATCCTTCATCTCAGAAGAAATATAAAGACCCAAGGACTACATTTAAGACTACCCTCACCCTAGATGACTTCGAATTCTTAGTCGTTGCACTGAATGATGCTTCACTAGAGATCGCAGAAAGGCAAGAAGAGAAGTAGGAGGAGGTATTAAGCCGAATCAAGGGTGAAATTCAAGAAGTGCAGCGGGCACTATAGTCCAGCCATGCAGTTTCTGTTGCACCCTTGACAATTGGAAGAGAAGAACCAGGAGATGAACCAACCCAATTGCACCAGATCACCGATAAAGTTGAAGATCACCTTCGACAAGCTTAGGAAAAGACAGTGAAATCCATCCAGGCTTTGACACAGGCACAAGAAGATCTTCTTGAAAAATGCAGTAATGAAGAACGAGAAAAACTATCTTTGCAAACAATGTGGGAAGAAGAGAAAGAAGAGCTACAGCAGAGCAAGGAGAAGTTTCTCACAGAGCAACTCGAGATAAAGGAACTAGTCAATAGAGCACTTCACTCTGTGTCACTCATTGAAGTCCATACAGAATAACGGGTTCCACAACAGGTGGTACAACTAGAGGGAGTGATCTAGTAGCTTCAGCAACACATCGCAGATCTGGAACTTCGTACTATGCCCAAGACCGCTCGAGATATAAGAGACCTAAGACAGGAAATTGCCCATAGCGTAGTTCACATATTGAAAGCCCTTGAATTGGAATGCAAGCAGTTGACTTCCAGGAGAGCTCAAACATATGAGACCCTCACGGAGAATCCAGAGTTGCAGGCATTGGAGTCACAACTCCAAGAAGAAAACCAACATGCAGATATGTTACAAGCGTAGCTGAAGGCCTTGTCACCAGTGGAAAGAATGAAGAGGTTTCCAGAGAAATGAACGACCCAACAAAATATTCACACGATTTAGAGTAAAGTGATGGAATTCTCTCAATGACTTCAACCAGTGCAAGAGACGGCATGTAAACTATTCACTGAAGTTGAAAACCAAGGCGTAGAACTTGAACAGGTTGTGAGTGCAGTAGAACAGTGCCTCGAAGGACCAGTCAGTGACGCACACATCCAGGAGTTCACTGAGCAAGAGGCAGTAGCACTACAAAAAGTCAAAGTAGCTCGAGCCAAGCTAGAGGCATTCGAAGTAGAATTTCTCATACCAGAGTGACTTGGGATGAGTCACAGGTGAGTGTTGGGGGCCTGTTGGCCCTTGACCGAGTTTTGGAATAATCTTGGTCAAGATTGACCATTTTTGGGACTTTGATAGCCTGTCGAAGATGGAGTGCTAGATGAAGCAGAGATAATGGGATCTCGACCCACTTTTGGGTCCCTTTTGGGGTTTTTGGGAATATGTAATGGGAAAGGGATGTCGGCTCATGGGTTCACACACGATTAGGACCACTTTTGTAA